>PVKS010014483.1:0-48285 GCA_004027875.1 Aplodontia rufa | reverse complement strand
CATCACGAACTTCCAGGTAGGCAGCAAAACCAGCTGCCTGGTGAAGGTCCAGCGCCATTTTCCCTGCCTGCCATTCTAGCTGCCACCACTTCCCATGCCCGCCCTCACAATGGCAGCACAGGTGAAATTGGCCCGAGAGCCACAACTCCAATAAACATCCACCTAAATTTATACCAGTACTATCATTATCCTTTTTTCTGATTTTACATCTGGTGCACGAAACCCGACCGAGACCAGGGATTTTCTATACTCCTTTTTCCTCATCCGAATTGACAGAAGTCAGGTAAGTTCCACATCTTTTCCCTTGGCCTCCTGCTGGCATCTTCCATTCAGGGGAATCTGAGAATCTGACCGGAAAGTCCTGGGCCCACGCCAGATCCCTGCCGTTTTCCTTTGGGTCCCAGTGGGCGTCTGGAGATGTCCGACCCCACTACTAACCGCCTTTCTTCCGTTTCGGTGACCTCGGCTGAAATTGGGGATGCCTTTTTTTGGCCCTTGGTCACCATCCAGATTGCCAGTGAAGGCCATGGGAAATGCTGATTCTTACCGGACCTGCTAACTCCTTTGGGCAGTCTCTACTTTAATTTTGCCAAATTAGACTCCAAACTCCCTCCAGAAGGAACTTTTGACTTTTAAATCCTCACTGATTTGACAAATTTCTGTCATCGGATGGGAAAATGGTCCCAAACTTCAGGCTTTCTTTGGAGATTTGTGCTCGCGCACCCCGCCCATTTGCCTTCCGGGCTGCAGCAGTCTAAGGCTGCTGCTCCAGCACTTCCCACCAGGAAGCTGCTGTCCAGGCTCAGGCAGGCGGGAACTTTAAAAGTACTTTTACAGCTTGAAAGCCCAAAATCCAAGCCTGGGCAGGAACAGAAGGAAAACAACTGTCCCTTTAAATCCAACCCTCAGGATAACTGGTTCTTCCAAGCCTTTTAAAATGCTTAAGGGGCCTCCATTCTTTTGCAAATCTTCTTAACTTCTCTCCCTCAGCCAGCCCAGCTCCGCCCTCCAGCCCCTCTGTTCCTTTGCTAAGATCTCCCCACCATCTCAACCCTTCCCATTCCCCTGGCCTCTTTTTCCCACAGCTCCTCCTCCGCACCCCCTCCCTTCTCTCCTGCCCAGGAGGACCCTCCTCCTACTCCATCCTCATCTCTTTATTTCCTTCATTTTTCTCTTCCATCTCTCTCCTTACGTAAATGGCGCAAAATCTGTTTCCTGTTGGTTTTTGTATGTGTGCACACCTCTGTTACGTTTGTCTGCATATATGTTATACGTTGTGTCAGCCTGGTACCAAGTTGGATTAAATGAGTGCTCAAACTAAATTTTAAAAATTGGATCCAAATAACTTTCTGTTCACGTGACTCCAACAATTAAACAAACTCAATTTAAATTGGTTGAACAGGAGTAAAGATACCTTTAAAATTAACACATGTTTTTCTAGGTGGTCAATCAATAGAATATTAGTTTCTATAAATGTTAAGTGTAACATTTATTACTTCTAGGATTTTTCTTCAACTGGGAAAAACAGCTTATGCTTATTTACACATGTCTGATACCATAAATGAGATTTCATTGCTGCTGCTAACCGTGATGCCACTTTAACAGGTATATAAAGAGTACAGAAGTTTCAGCTGTTCAGACATCAGCACTATGAAACAATATATACTGATGAGGCAAATTCTAATTCTTTATCAACAGGTTTTCTTACAACATTGACATGTTTGTCAAGATGATTTCTTATATGTCTGTTAACAGTTAAATCTAAAATTTGTACTGATAAGTAGCTGTTATTTCAGGATATCAGTTTTTGACATTCTAGATATGTAAGCTTTTTTCTGTTACATTATTTAAGGCGGATAAGTTAACCAACTGCCGTGTTTAATCACTGATACTGTTTCTTTCCTGGCAATTTTCTTTTATAGTTTTAAACTGTTCTGAATATGAGTATAAGTTGCAAAGGGTTTATGAAGGGCAGATCTCAGAGGTTTGCATATTATTAACTTGAATATAATTGGCACAATCAGTTAAAGTTATTTAAGATTTCTCTTCAGGTCAAATAAATGTTCAAACTATACAAAAGTCTATAAGATAAAAATCTGTGTAGATTTACAGGCAAGGTAATCAATAAGTGCTCTCTTATATGTATCGTATCTGACATAAAAGGGTCACTGCCATTTAAAAGCCTGACATATTTATTTGCTTTGACTGTTTTTCTCTGATCATTAACACTGTTTCCTAATGTATATTCATGTAAACTTTATAAAATACTGTTAAGAGGCAAAGATCGATTTCAAAGATAAAACACTTTAAGAGCTCTACTTCGCCTGAGCTAAGACTCAGCCTCTCACCTTATGGTTCCAAAGTAAAATTAATTTTATTTCCAAATTCCTTATTGTATTTTCCTTGCAAATCTTTAAAACTGTTTATTAGTGTTTTGCAGAAGTACTACTTCTAACAGAACAAAACCTGAATTAAGACATGCCATCACCTACAGGACAGCACTGTTACTGATCCTGATTAAGCAAAAGGGGTAATTATAAAGCTGTAACCTAATAAGACTGGTGAAACTGGCCTGCTGGATATTAAACACCAAATCAAGGAGACCAAAGTTAAGACAGTTAAAGGGCTAAGGAAAAATAGTCAATATTTTGACCCTTGCCCTATTTGGCCAGCCAAAGCTCACGGGAGGATGGAACTTCTATACAGGCTTGACAACTCTGGGTAACAAGACCTCCCGATCAGAAGGATCAGGTGACCCTAGAGAACAGAAAGCCAACCAGTGAACGCACTGCAAAAAGGATGATCATTCATGGACAATGTCCCTGATGCTTCCAAGCAAAGCCACATGTGGTCAGCAAGACCCTGATCTATCCTTAGCAGATGGCACAACTGGTAAAAGAGCCAAAAGGCTTTTCACAAGTTCCTCAAGAATAACCTGACAAACTCAGCTGACTGGTAGCAATAGACAGGAACGAGATCAATTTTGGTCAAGTTGGTCTTAAACACCTGGCAGGAGAGTATAACCAAAACTCAGTTCTACATGACATTTACCAACAAAGGCAATGGCTTTTTTTTTTTCTCTAAATGCCAGCTTTAGAGGGGGTTCCCCTAATCTGATTTGCTCAGAATCCCCTCTCTAGGATGAAACAGGCCATTTTTCTATCCACGGTGGTCAGACTCTACCTAGCCTCCTCACTCAACTGCCTCTGAATTGGGGGCACGAGGATGAAGTCAGTCTCTGCCACTCAGAGGCTAGAGCAGCATCAAGAGGCAATGGAAACATCCGCTGCCTCCCTGACGTCCCTACAAAGACATCTGTCACCTGAGTTTCATTACAGGAACTCCAAACACTCAATCTCCTGAGGATGAACAAAGGCTGCTACATGAGTGAAACTGGGCTGATGGAGATGAACAACAGAACTCTCAGACATCTGAACGAGAGGCCTAAGCAGCCTGACCCTTGGCCAGGATGGCTGAACTCCACTCTTGTCACCTGGCTGACCCCCAACCTTACTCCCATATTAGTGGTAAGACTCCTTCTAATGACTGCTCCTGTCTCCTCAGGTTCACTTGAAGCCGCATAAGCGAGTTCACTTAAGTAACATACAACCAAAGGCCCTTGCACCCTTACAGCCGCCTCCCAGGGAGCCAACACCCGAGCCTTCCCCTCCCCACGCTGCCCCATAAACAGCAGGAAGTAGCCAGATGGAAATCTACACCCTATGTCACCAAAAAGGTCCGGATGTTAGGCGGGCAGGGGGCGTGGCTTCTGCTAGCCCACACTTCACAGCATCCTGGACCCTGGCTGGGGGCATGGCTTCAGCCAAGACACTGAGGCCACGCCTGCTGGCTAAGGGGCAGGTCAAAGGGCAACTTGCCCACAAAAAGAACAGCCATTTGGGATGCTGGCTGACAAGCTCCAAAGGATTGATGGGCTCACCAGCCAGTCTCTGAAGGACCAACCCCATCACGAACTTCCAGGTAGGCAGCAAAACCAGCTGCCTGGTGAAGGTCCAGTGCCATTTTCCCTGCCTGCCATTCTAGCTGCCACCACTTCCCATGCCCGCCCTCATCATGGCGGCGCAGGTGAAATTGGCCAGAGAGCAACAAATCCCAATAAACATCTCCGCCTGAATTTATACTACTATCATTACCCTTTTTTCTGATTTTACAAGAACCTCTCTTATTTTATCTACACAGTTCAAGGTTTCTGCCACTAGAGTTCCTCAGCAATCAAGGGCTATAGCCCTAATGTCTGTGCACCCCCAAACCTGACACCTAACCCCCGAGATGAAGGTGTGCTCAGGGTGGGGAGATGGTTAGATCCTGAGGAATGCATCTCAGACAGGGTTCCATCCCTGACACAGAGAGCTCCTGAGCACAGCAAAATGAGAGGGTAACCTCCATACACCAGAAGGCAGGCCCCAATCAAACGCTGGGGCTGCCAGCACCTTGATCTTGCACTCCCTGCCTGCTCTTTGTGAGCCATCTATTTAGAATTTTGTCACAGCAGCCTGCATAGACCAATGCACTGCAATACTAAAGCTGCTCAGATCTTCGCTGAAACGCCCAGATAAAGTCTGTGAGGAAATGGCAGCATCAGGGTGCTCCACAGCCTCTTGTTAGTCAGGGTGGTATAACTATGATGAGCTGAGGTCCAGGTGGGGCAGCCTGGACAGGCAGAAGGACAGAGCTTCAAGAGCATCACTCACAAACTGTCTACTGGAACTCTCTCCCACTGAAGCAATTCCAGTCCCTGAATGTCCATTCTACATAGGTCCCTGGGGATCCTTGGGGGAGGAGGCCAAGGCTCATGTCTGAGGGGTTCCTGCCTCTCATCAGAGTCCAGGTCCTCCAGGGAAGCACATGTCAGCAACTGACCATGGCATGAGGACTCAGGTGGATGCCTACAGTGTGCAGTATTGTGACAGGAGGGATCATTCCGCTAAGCACCTGAAACAGTCCAGGGAGCCAGCGCTGGGCTGGAGAGCAGGGAGGATCAGGAGGGTCAATGAAGGCAGCAGGCTCAGGGGGATCTGGAGGGCTCATCTGCAGGGGTATCTCAGGCAGACTCCTAGGGACATCAGGCTCCTGCAGGGGGGACTCTGTGCTCACCCAGACACTGCAGGACAGACCCTGATTCTCTCAACCCAACCACTCTGCCATCTTCCAAAGCTTCCCTGGAACCAAACCTTCCTGGTCCCGCTGGCTGGCAAAGACCTCTTCCTCACAGACTGGCCTGGACAGCAGCTGCCTGGCATGCTGCTTCTGAGAGCTGTGCATCGAGTGTGTGGCTCTGAGCCGTTTCCATGTGTGCTGAATGTTTCTGTGCTGACTTCTCCTCGGCTTGTGCATGGAGCCGTTGCTTTTCTGCCATATTTGGATTTCAGTCTATGCCATCTAGACTGGGGCCTGGCACATGGGCAGCAGATGCTGTGTACGCACATGCTGATGCATGGACGGCTGAGTGGAGGCCACGGGGCTGTTACCAGGACCCAGAGCACGTGTGCTCACCATGCACAGAGCACCATGGGTAGCTTCTGTGGGCAATGTGCTTGTACAGGGACAGCTCAGAACTGCCCTCCGGCCCACTCAGGGTCCAGAGGAGAGGAGTCTTCACTCTGTGTCATCTCCTACTTTTGGAGTCCTGGTGGCCAATATGACATTAGATCTTTTGCTAAATCAGAAGGACCAGCTCCCAAGAGGCACCTGAGAGCAAGGTCCCAGTGGTTTCCAGGGTTCAGTTGGTTTACAACCCCAGCCACAGGCTGAGCAGGAGAGACTCTTGCAGTCTTCTCAGGCTGATATGACCAAACACAAGCAGGAGGTGTCCCAAGCACTATTCTGGTGGCTGCAAGAGGGAGGCGCTGACATGTCCAGGGCTGCTGAAGACCTTGCTTGTAGTCTTCTCCCTCTATCCCCATGTGGCTTTTCCTCCACTCCTGTACAGAGAAACCCAGCTTCTGCTGACTCATCCTGTAAGGGTGCAAATGCCATCATGAGCAGGGAGTCCTGGTGATGCCACCTAATCCTGATCACCTCCCAAGCCTCCACCTCCAGACAGCATCACACTGGGCAAGCGTGGGGAGGTGGGAGCACGAGCTGCCTCCCATGGGCGCTCTACCCAGATTAGAGAATAGGACCATCTCTCCGTCTATCACACAGCTCAGTCATGTCACTCTCTGGTCCCCAAGTGTGAGAATAGCCTTTCAGCTGTACCACTCTGTTTGTGCAAACTCTAGAACAAAGAGTGGAAGAATGCAAATAAACACTAGCCCATCAGATTCCACAGGAAATGCTACAAGTTTCATGTGCAAAAATGCAGTGCAAAAAGAAACCTATTTTTACTTATATAGCCATTCATAATCATTTTCTTAAAAAATGAGAGCACACTGAACACCCCAAACCTCAAACATGCCCAGCACTTCATGTATGTGGCAAGGGTCATTTGAAAACCCAAACTGCTTGCTAGATTTTTAGAAAAAAATGAAAAAATCTAAATAAGTGCATGTCAATATATTTAAACTGCTAAAGCAATCTTTCCTTCATAAAGCATTCCATCTAGCTTTCCTTGCCGGACAACGAACTGATGGGCCCTTTCCACAGGGATCAGTCTGACCCCATGTTTTCCATTGAGGCATTTTAATTATCCTTGTGATACTTAAGCTCTCAAATGCAAGTAAGATGGGGGGAGGGAACCCTCAATCCACTTTTTATTCTTTGAGAATTTTGTTTTTGTAACTTGAGAATGCTTAGCACTGCACCCTGCCATTCTTTCCTCCTTGCTGACAGGCCCTGGGGTGTGAGCTCCATGTAGCAAAAGCCATTTGTGTTTACCGTGGAATTTACCTGGTCGCCAAAGTGCAAAGCAAAATGCGAAGCGAGCTCGTGGCTGATTGGAGATAACGACTCTGAGCAAATAGGTTAATGGATATTGTTTTTGCTGTATAATTTCTTTCCTTTTCTCTCTGCTTTGCAAGTTCTGGAGGCCTGGAACATGGTCCCAGATGGTGGGACATGATGACAAACACCATACGCCATCAGGAGTTCCTTTTCAGACACTGAGCCCACGGTCAGAACAGGAGCGTGAGAGCAGGCCTCCAGGTCTCACATCCACACCATTACTGTCCCCTGAGGGCCTCATTTATCCTTGGCATGGTGAGGTGACTCAAACTCCTACAGACAACAGAGTGCAGGAAGGGGAGCACAGGAGTCCCAGCAGAGGGCACACAGCAGGTCGTGACCTCCACTAGGGGACAGTGGTGCGAGAGGAACCCTGTGGCTTTGCAGCCCCAGGATTTCTCTCCCACACCCAGGGAAATGTTGCAATGTCTAGAAATGAAGCAAAATGGGCTAGGTGAGGAATCTGTGATTATTTATGGACCAGAGCAGGTATCTGAGATAAGTTAGTCAAAAAAGTTAAGGTGATCATGCAATTTATGGGATAACGCAATAAAAAACTTAAAAATAAGTGTGTTCGGGGTTGGGGATTTAGCTCAGTGGCAGAGCACTTGCCTAGCATGTACAAGGACCCAAGTTCAGTCCTCAGCCCTAAAAAAAAAAGTGTGTTCACAAATTTAATTCTAAGTTCTAGAACTATTTCACAAAGAGAATTCAACCAAAATTAGTAAGTTCAGGTTTGCTAATTTAAATTCTTCAGCTTTTTCTCTATCTGTAAAGTGGCTGTAACTTGTGCCTCTGAAGACTGTTGGCTTGAAAGGGCCTGGTATGTCATTCACAAGCTGGGCACTGGCCAAGCTGCTTGCAAATTATGAAGTCTGCGCTGCATTCCAAATCCGTAATTCATTGAGGACAAGGGAAGAGAAGCCTCAGTGACTCAGAATAGGCAGTGACAGGGATTGGAGTTCCAGAGACCCACTGAGATGTATCGAGAACCTTTAGGGCCTTCACCACAAGCCAATGACTCCCTCACACACTGTCTTCAACCTCTGTCCAGTCTCCCATGGATTTGTGAGTGCCCTTGGACTCCACACCCTTTATATACTTTTGACTGTCCCCATTGCACGGCACTACTTTGCACAAGTCCCTGAAGGAATCTGTGCCAGCCGGCCCTCCACATCTCTCCCCGCCCTGGGCACCTCTGCCCTGCTGACAGTACAGCCCCAGCTCACCATCCAGGTGTCCCTCTGCCCAGTCCACATGGCGTAGCAGCTGTCCCTCCAGTCCACATGGCATAGTAGCTTCCCCTCCACATCTCTCCCCACCCTGGGCACCTCTGCCCTGCTGACAGTACAGCCCCAGCTCACCGTCCACGTGTCCCACTGCCCAGTCCACATGGCGTAGCAATGCCTCTGTCAAGGAGAGACTGCATATGTGCTGGTCTCATGTGGTCACAGTCACCTTGTCTGATGATGGCAGAGCCCTCTCAGTGTGGGTAAGCACACTGATCTTCCCATGGTGGCAAAATCACCAAAGACACTTCCTCAGAGCATCCCCATGGTGGTGTGAAGCAAGACTGAACTTCAAACGTGTGGGTTCTGTGCTTCATTTCTGAGCAGACTCTCAGTGCAAGTGTTCAAGTGTTCAGGTAAGAGCTAGATATGGATAGGAGAGGCTGATTTCTTCTGTCCTTATGAACTAAAGCTCGGACAGGAAGCACTATCTCTAAGACTGGGTCTCACTTTAAGGAAATGGAGTAGTAATAAAAAGATGCAAAGCCAAGGGTACCATTGTGAAGATTAAATTGGTACTCCCTTCCTAAACTCTGCCCTTTGCTGCCAGGAACAGCACCCATGTTAACATTGTATTTTAGGGAAATGCTGGAAAATTAACAATAGCAGGAACTACCCAGACCTGCCCATAGGCACTGTTCTAAAGCCTTCAATCCCATAGTAGACCACAGGGAGGGGCTGCTACGGACCTGAGTTCCAAAGAGCCTTCAAATAATGGGATTAAGCCATCTGTACAAAGCCAGCCCAGTCAGGGACAGCGGAAATGAAACACAGGCAGCAAGGCTCCTAAATTCACCCCCAACGTCCCGCCGGGGCAGAGCGTGCAGGAAAGGGAGCTGCACGTGGTGAATCTCTCTTCTGGACAGTGCTGAGCTCTTTCAGGGCAAGGGGCTGTTATGAACCACTGTATCTGACTGTAGCTTTTTAGCAATAGTGCAGGGTGACTCTCAGGGCCCCCCAAACTGTCCCCGAGGCTGTGTCAGCATGAAAGTTCCGGACCAAGCTCCTGGAGGCCAAACAGCATGGCCTAGGTATTCTCCCCAGCATGCTGCCCAGCTCAGAGACCTGAGAGCGGCTAAAGGGTTAGGAATGAGGGAGTTTCACAGTCACTTGGCCCTGATCTAAACTGCCCTGCACCCAGTACTGAAGGCTCAGGTTCCTGAGGATGCCAGGCATGAGGATACTGAACACCAGGCCCTGTGTTCATTCTCACGCACAATAGAGAAACCAAGTGCAAGGTTGCTATGTCCCCCCCAGGCCCTGGCACGGTTTCCCCAGCATGTGCCTGGGGACGGGAATGTCACCAATGTGTGGGCAGAGCGCTGAGAAGGCCTGGGCGCTATGCGCTTGCTGCCTGCCGCACTTGCGTTCTGCCGAGAGCTTGGAGGAAGGTGGGCACCCTGTGCACCTTAGGAAATGCAGCACAGCGGGAGGCGCCAAGGTGCAGCAGCATGGAGGTGTTTACAGCTTAATCCGCAGTGGACAGATCCTGACATTCTGCTCTGCTCGGTGTGCCCCACACGAGAGTCCCACGGTGGGCTGCAGCTGTCCCTAGGAAGCCTCAGATTGCGCCAACCCTTAGGGCCTTGGACTAGTTGAACTTGTGGAGCGGCGGCTCCTGGCTGGACACAGCGCCCACCTTCTGGCTCTTCACCACCCAGCGAGCCCAGCCCCAAGCACATAGGCCTTTTCCCTCCAGACTTGGGTCTGCCTATAAACTCAAGTCTGCCATGCCGCTCTGAAGTGAGATGCAGTGACACAGCCCAGGCAAGCTTCTGGAAACCACAGCTATAAAAGTGCCCCTGCCTGAGGACGGCTGTCCCCTTCCAGCAAGCTCCATTCAGACACTGCTGCCCTGAATCAATCTGCTGATTCCTAACCAGCGAAAGATTAGAACTGCAGGGGATGCCTGCACTACTCCCTCCCCTCTGTTCTCGATGCCTTTCTCCTACAATAAAAGTGAGAACCAAAAAATAGATTCTGTTTTTGATACCTGTACTAGGAGACTCTTCTAGTATTTGGGAATGCACACGATGCATTCTTACATATTTGTGGTGCTGTAAAGAAAATGACATGAGGTCACTTTACCCATACTATCTTCTGACAAGTCAGACTCCCAGGTGTACCATCCTCACCAGCCAGCACCTCAGGGGACACTCACTGTCTCCCACCCTAGAATCCACAGCTTCCACAGAGCCTGTCTCTTAGACAAATGAATCCTGATGTGCACTTCCCACTTCAAGGCTCCTGATGACTTTCCACCACATTAGAGTGCAGGTCAACCCCTGACAGGCGCCTGCACGGCCCCAGGTAATCTCTCCATCTGCTCCCAGGAACCAGTGCCCACCAATTTCAAGGGGTCTGCCTAACTGTTTTAATGCTCAGTTCTTCCTTCCAGGACCAGGTCTTCAGGGAGTGATCTGATTCAGTTCTCCTTGCCAGCACCAGGTCTTCAGGGAAGTGCTATTACTCAGTTCTCCTCTCAAGCACCAGGTCTTCAGAGAGTGATTTGATTCAGTTCTCCCCCCAGCACTAGGTCTTCAGAGAGTGATTCTGACTTAGTTCTCCTCTCAAGCACCAGGTCTTCAGGGAGTGATCTGACTCAGTTCTCCACTCAAGCACCAGGTCTTCAGGGAGTGGTTCTGACTCGGTTCTCCACTTGAGCACCAGGTCTTCAGAGAGTGATTCTGACTCAGTTCTCCCCTCCAGCACCAGCTCTTCAGGGGAATGATTCTGATTCAGTTCTCCTCTCAAGCACCAGGTCTTCAGGGCGTGCTCTTACTCAGTTTTCCCCTCTAGCACCAGGTCCTCAGAGGTTGATTCTGACTCAGTTTTCCTCTTAGCACCAGGTCTTCAGGGAGTGATGTGACTCAGTTCTCCCATCTAGTACCAGGTCTTCAGGGGAGTGATGTGACTCAGTTCTCCCATCTAGTACCAGGTCTTCAGGGAGTGATGTGACTCAGTTCTCCCATCTAGTACCAGGTCTTCAGGGAGTGATGTGACTCAGTTCTCCCATCTAGTACCAGGTCTTCAGGGAGTGATGTGATTCAGTTCTCCCATCTAGTACCAGGTCTTCAGGGAGTGATCTGACTCAGTTCTCCCATCTAGTACCAGGTCTTCAGGGAGTGATCTGACTCAGTTCTCCTCTGAAGCACCAGGTCTTCCAGGATGGCTTCTGACTTCCACTGACTGCTGTTCCTTGTCATTCTTGGACACAGCGCTGTCTAATTTCTGTTCAGAGCCTCTCTTCCTCGGAGGCCCTCTTCATGAAGCCGGGTCTTCGGTGGGGAAAGTTCTCCCCAGCAGGTGGGTGCTCTAGCTGGCCACTCTGCAGCTGGGCTCAGGGAACAGGAAGGCCCAGCAAATGCCTAGAATACATGTTTAGAGCACCACTGGGTAGAAGAGAAATAAGTCAATGCTCAAATTCCATGAAAAATGGTGGTGTTATTTCCATCCAGATAGAAAATGGATTTGGAGTGATTTTTAATGAGAGACAAAGAGAGAAAAGATGAGATAGAAAGCAGGAAGTAGAGATTCCATCCATCACGGAAGTGTCCTTGCTGCCTGTCAATTGACTAGACACAACTTAGGTTGTCAAAGGGATTTAAATGCCACACAGTGTTTTACCGTAAGTGAGACATTTGCTCACCCTTCTTCTTCCACCTTCTGACTTCCCAGAGTGAAAGAGTAAATTAATTTAAATGAACAGAACTTGCGCACAGTGCGAACCTTCACGATGCTCTCAGAATCACTAGGCCTCTACCATCATAACTCCAACAAGTTAGATGTACTCCTCAACAGGATGAATAAAATACATCTTGAAATGAAAATGGTGATTTTTCAAGGGATTTAGAAGAGAAGATTGCCAGTCTTCATAAGTGCCATGGTATTCGAATGCTTTAGGTCAAGGACAGAATAGAAAATTCATAATGTTATAAATGATTAGTAAACATGAAATTGGGCAACCTCCGTAGTAATCAAAGAGCTGTAAATTAAACTAGGAAGTACTTTCCCCTTAGCAAATGAGCAAAGAATAGAAATCTATCATCATACTGGAAGCTGCAGTAGGACGATTGTGGTGAGCATAAGATAATACAGTTTTCAGCTAAGCACTCTCCAACATATTCGAAGAGCTCTAAAAATGTTTTTAGCCCATTATTTCCTCTCTAATAAACTGTCTTAAAAATAATAAAAAAGACAGAATTGTGAACAAAAATGAAAACCAGCCAGATAGCTACCCAGTCCTAGGGCCTCTGGGTGATTCTGGGTGGGCAGATCACATCCGAGCCTGCTGCCCATTGGAAGGGGCACCCTGCCAAGCCCGCTCTGAGCATCCTGGAGGGGCAGATAATAATTTATTCATTTGTGGGGGATAGTGGGGCAGTCTTTAGGTACCATAAAATTTGAATATATGTGAAGTCATTAGGTAAGTTACGGTAAAGCATTATGATGAAATATTATAGTCATTAAATTGATGTTTCAAAAGGTTTTTAAAACCTGGAAAATGACCAATATGTAATGTGGTATGAACAGTCAGGTGACAACGTTTTTACGTATAATCCAGGTACTACCAAGTCACATCCAAAGTTGGAAGGAGACCAGGAGAGCAGACGTTCTCTTTGAGTGCACAGGCCAGGAGTATCTGTCTCATAGAACATCTTAGGGTGGAATCCAAAATGTTCTTCACACAGATTCAAACCCTCACACGCAGAATAGCAAATGCTCAAGGGGACAGAAATGCCCACCACCTGCCTTATTACACACATGCGTTTATCCAGTGCTACACGGTACCACATGCATATGTACGTTTATGTCAGTTAAGACTTTTTAATTTAAAAATGTGTATGAACTTAGTAGAAAAGTGGTCCTTTCCATTCTTGCCAAATAGGAAAAACAGTCCAAAGTTTATGGCTATAGGAATTTGCATATTCTAGAAATAGCCCAAAGCAGGTGATTGAGCCAAACTAAGACAGCACTCTTCACTTCAGGAAGGATAGGAAAGCACCAGGGATAGCCTCCCAGGATCTGCACTGAAATCCCATCTGGCCTTGATGCCTGACAGGAGCCTTGTAAAAGCAGAAACATGTGGCGCTCCTTATTTTCATCCGACTATTCCAAGAAAACTCAGTGACATCAGGATATGCTTTAAGACTGAGGAGTTTAGCTAGTGAAGGGGAACGGGCCACATTTTCCTCATCAGAATTCACTCCCCAGGGAGGCCAGCAAGCACCCAAAGGAAGCTCTGCCAGGTGGGCAGTGCCTGAAGGTGTCCAGAGAGAGACAGCGAGGAGGGGCAAGAGCAGGGCAGAAGGCACCGGCCACGTTCTTTGGGATCCTCTCCTTCCTCTGGACACAGTGAGCAACAGGGACAGCAAGCCAGTGGAGCCTGCTACAGCCCCCAGATGCCCAGGTTAATCACAGAGTGCTTGCAAGGACCCCGAGCTTGGCTTCTCCCTCAGGCCCCAGGCACGGGTAGACTGTTCAATGTTCTGCAGTCACTGCCTTGAAATTCCTGATCATTGGTAAACAAAAGTCACTCTTTTTCCTTCTGTGCCATGGCTTCAAAATCATGAAAATGATCTTGGGATGGTGCTAAGATATTTTACTTTTTTTTTTTAAAGAAAATTGTAAAATATGTCAATGGGGATTTCCTTTAAAATGATTCTTTAGAATTGTTTCTTGAATACGAAGGATCTAGGTTTGTGTAAGTGGGACAAATTTCTATAAGAGCTGAGAAAATTAAAAGCAACAAAAATTAATCCAATCCCATTTTGAGGAGCCTTGAAATAATGAGTGATAGACTTAAGAGCACACTGATGTTCTTTAACACCAGATATCAAAGAACTCACTAACTCACATCACAGGAAGCCAAGATCAGAGCTAAAAGTGAAAAACCAGGATATTATTTATCAGTGGGAAAATTACTCGATAACAAAAGAAAACAGGATCAAAAGGAATAATCAAGAAATTTGGTCTTGCAAAGGAGATTTGTGATGGCCATTTGAAATTTAAACAAAGGCATAAAAATAGAATTTAGAAGTTGGGAGTGGTGGCTTGTAATCCAATAACTTGTGAGGCTCAGGCAGGAGGATTACAAGTTTGAGGCCACCCTCAATAAATTAGCAAAGCCCCCAGCAAATTACCAAGACCTTGTCTCAAAAAAAAAAAAAACATAAAATGATAAAAAGAAATGGGGATGTAACTCAGTGGTTAAGTACCCCTGGGTTCAGTTCCTGGTACTAAAAATTAAAAAAAAAAATGAGAGACAGATCTCCTCACCCTTAGAAATAATGAGACAGTGACTTTTCAAGCACCTTCCCCTGCACAAATCTTTCATTAAAGAAGATTTATGGAAGATAATATAGACAATCTGAAAATATAGAAAAGTTTTAGTTTAAGTGGAGAGTGAACTTGTTATTTGAGAAATACTAATGGTGTGCCCATGCTGGGCTGGGTATCACCGAATGACTAAGAAATCAAGCAGGGAAGCGAATGCAGCGCTGTGGACTGGCGGATGGAGGGAAGGAAGCAGCGGCAAAGCAGACAACAGGACAACCAGACCCTCACCAGGAATGTGGCCTCCTGCACATGGGCCTTGGGAGCCTGAGCCACGTTCCTCCAGAGAGTGGCTGCAGTGGGCAGGGAGGGAGGCCTGACGGTGGGGGTGGCCAAGTCCAAACAGAATGCAGAAGCCAGCAACTTAGCACAGGGCCTATGGCTGCCCTTCTGGGTAGGGAAGGGCCAGTCCTGGTAGGGTCAGCCCAGGTGGCTCCTCTCCCTCTGCGTCCTCCGGGGACCTGGTGACAGCTTTGCTGGAGGGCCTCTGGCCTGGGCCTCTTCTGCATGTTAATCCACTCTTTGCTCTGACATTTACTCAGTTTTTTCTTGTTAGCTGACAAAGAAGAAAGGCTTTTAATGATTTCTCATAATAATAACAAACATTTCTCTTTAAATGTCACTGTATTGTATGATTATCAAAACAAAGCAGGGAAAGATTTCAGGCAAGTTGCTGTGCACTTCCCCGTACGCTCATGGCTTTACGAGGTATTTTCTCTTGCCTTTTCATGTTGGCACACTTGTGCTGATGGCTTCCTGAACAGGGCACCTGTTGACCCAGAGTCCAGCTCTGAAGGTCAGCCCTGGAAACGGAAAACTGCACCCTGGTGGGCGGGCAGGAGATGCCACAGCCTTGCCTGTGGAGGTCATTAAGCCTCGGTGCATTGTGTGGCCAAATTCTCTCTTGCCCCCTTCTCCCTTGCGGAGGAGGCTCTTTCCACCGTAGTCAGGGTTCCATGTGTACGCTGTTCAAATACGCACGAAGGCGTTGCCCACGGCCTCCACAAAGTGGCCTCAGCTCACCTTGCTTGTTCCTCCTTAGGTTTTCCTAACTGATTTTTCAAGCGATCAGTTTTAATTGGCCCTTTACATGCTTTCCTGACCTTTCCCTGTAATTTTCTTTTTTTTTTTTTTAAGAGAGGGGGACAATGAGAGAGAGAGTGAGAGAGAGAGAGAAGCTATTTTTATTTAGTTTTTCATGTGACTTTCATTCCTCTGACACTTCGCTGTGTACATGGTGCTGGGGTTTGAACGCCAGTACTTGCACATGCAAGGCAAGCGTAGTAACTGCCGAGCCACCGCTCCAGTCCCTGTAATTTTCTCTTTTATTGATGCTTTATAACTTATATACTAGTGTGAATCACTGAGCCATGTTGGAACATGCCCTCAACACAACTTGATCAGTCTGATTCCCTGAAACCTTCCTTTTCTCTCCCCTCTGTCCCTGATTGACTTACTCAATTCTGCTAATTTCCCTTCCATTTTATATTAGTGGTATAATTGATCCGTGCATTATAACTATAATTAAAACTGTATTCATTGTGATATGTTTGGAAATGGACGCAGCATAACCAGTACAATTTATTCCAGCACCTTCCAGGTCCTCCCTCCCTTCTAATTTTATTTTTTATTTTATTTTATTTTATTTTTTAAGAGAGAGGGACAGTGAGAGAGACAGAGAAAGAGAGAAACAACTTTATTTACTTTTTCACATGGCCTCCGTTTCTCCAACACTCAGTTGTGTACGTGGTGCTGGGGTTTGAACCCGGGTCCTCGTGCTTGCCAGGCAAGCGCCGAAACCGCTGAGCCACCGCTCCAGCCCCCCTCCCTTCTAATTTTATGAGATCCCTTTTTTGTTCCTTTTTTTCAATCTAGCTTCTTCATATTTGAAAAAAAAAAACATTGTACCCTTGACTTTCTGAGTCTACATTGTTGCCCATAGCATGATGTTCTCCACTTCCATCCATCTACCAGGCAAGGATATAATATCATTGTTTAGGGCTGAGTAGAACTCCATTGCTTGCACACCACATTTCCTTGATCCTATAATGTGTTGATAGGCACCCTAGCTTGGTGCTTCCCTAACTTGGCTACTGTTGATTGTGCTGCTGTAAACACTGATGTCGTTGTATCACCATAATATGTTGATCTTAGCTTCTGTGGATAAATACCAAGGAGTGGGGTAGCTGGATCATAAGGAGTTTCCATTCCTAGGACTTTAAATTAGTATAACCACTTTGGAAGGCAGTATGCAGATTCCCCAAAGTCTAGGAAAGGTGTCTCAAGCAACCTTTAGTGTCAGTTGGCTCTTTTAAATGTATATAGAGTAGTGATTTCTACAAACTTAGTACTGATCAGCTGAATAAAAGGAAGAGCTTAATTGTCAGATAGGTTTTAATTCTTGGAAATCACTGCATTTACATATGTTTCCAATTTTATGCAGTTAAAAGGCAATTTCAAAATTAGAAAAAATATATATGTTGCTTTGAAAATTGAGACTCTGAGATGGCGTGCATGCCGTTTCTGCACAGGCAGGTGCTGGGCCAGCCCGGCTCTCGTTCCCAGGCCTGAGTCCTTTGCTCAGACCCATTGGGATTTCAGCTGATTTCTGTGCTTGAGCGTCTCGCCTGGCGTGCATGGGCGCAGTCCATATGGCAGCACAGCACCTTAGTTGGGGCTGACTTGCTGGTGAGCTTACTCTGGGGCTGAGAAGATGCTATGGTCTGGTCTCTGGCTCTATGATCCTAGTTAAAAATATAGACATCAGTTCTTGCTTAGTTTTTTTTTAAGTTGTCACCACACTGTCACCATTTATAGGAACAATCTTAGGTTTTCTAAGACACATTCTTTCCCATCTGGGTTCTCCCTCACCCTCTTCAAAACTTTTCCCAAACATCCCTTTATCACTAAAGCCTTCCCCAGCCACCCTGTGCTAGGCACTATCACTCCCATGGCCCCTTATTGGGTCTGTATGATAAGGACTACTGGTTAGGCATGGTACACATCTGCTCTCTGCCTTCCTCCACTAGGCTCCTAGGCAAAGCCCTTCACCTGCTCTGTCATGATGCAGGCAGCCCCAGGGCCTGTGCGGACTCCTATGGCAGGGCAGGTTCCTTGCCAGAACTGGGGAGTATCTCAGATTGCCCAAAGCCAATACACACAGGCATCTGTGTAGAGAGAGCTTCTTTAGACCACAGGGACGGAGAATGTCTCCTGAACGCTTGCAAGTGCTTTCACCACAGGAGATGAGAGCAGAACCTTATGTATATAGGGTGTTCGGTGAACGTACAGGAATGCTCAAACGTGATGAACACACCATCAACTCGTCATTAGCCTTCCTTGGGGAGTTCTCCATCTTCCCTCAATTATAACAAACTTTGGAGAAAAAGAGAATCTTACAGGATCATAACAAGGTTGGGGTTCATGGAGACTTGGCAGTACCACCATGGGGGGCTGGAAGGAGTTTTTGGTGAGAGAAGTGGAAATAATGTTTTCTTTATCACCTCGCCTTTTACGTTCCAGTTTACGGATGGTAACCTTGAGATGACCTAGTGCATCTGCCTGTTTGAAGGTAAAAGTAAAGCAAACTTTAATGAGAAAGGGCATGCGAAAATGCTTGATTTGAACGGAGATAAACACTGTCTGATTAATGCGGGGCTACCTAGCGGGGCTCCTGCTGAAGGTGCAGGGTGGCACTCATGGGAAGGGTCTTGGAGACCTCACACTCTACCTTGAAGCCCTATTTCAAGAACAGCCTTGAGGAATGGCCAGATGAACACCTTCGGAGTGCACCGTGTCTTTGTGCTGAGGTCCTCAGATCTCTCCTATGGCTGTGGGTGCGGCCACCTGAGCACAGGCAGCCTGGTGCTGAGGACAGCGTCCTTGAGAAGTGAGGCCAAGGACATGTCACAAGGACTCTTCAGCTCAGGAGCTAGAATGCTGCAGTTTGCTTTATAGATGGCCCACATCCTGTGCCAGTAACTCGATCCCATCTGAGAGACGTAGGTGGTGGGGCCCAGTGGGAGGTGCTGGGTCATGGACGTCCATGGACTCATGGACGGATTCCCGCAGGAAGGCCTCGCCAGCTATGTGTGGCTTAACCTTGGAGGTCTTCACTTCCAGAATAGGGAGCTGCTCTTCCTAAGGGACCCCGTCTGTGGTACAGTGTGATCACAGCAGAAGTGGACAAAGACACTCAATAAAGACGAAACATCCTTCTACTAACAGGAATGGCCCAGCCCAGCTCAGGAGTACAGGTAAAATTTGCAACAGCTGTCTAAGTAACAAAGAGAGAGCGTGTCGTGTCCTAGCAGGATGTGGTGTCTGTGGAGGGGGTCGGCTGAGCCCTGTCCTTCTAGGGAACAAGGGTGAGGTTGGGGTAACATGTGGTCCTGTATTCTGAGGGGTGTGGTTACCATCCACTGCTTTGGAAGAATTACACACTCAACTTTCACAAGTTTAGGCTCAAACATCAGGTTTGGTTTGGTTTGGTTTTGCTTTTAGGAAACACACGTGGAATCATAGTTTTCAGGTCCATCTGAATGGTAAAGCAGGCCTTTCCACGCCAGTTAGATGCTGCTCAAGCGACATTTTCTAACTGTGGGTCTCAGTAAACATTGTCTCTCCAACACAATTCCTTTCCTTGAGCAAATCCAAAGTTTGAAAAGATGTAACCATAAATACATATAAATATGTCAGGAACTCAAGGATTCCTTTTCTCTGCTAAAAGGCTTAATTGCATGGGGTGGAAGAGCATCTGAAATATAACAGCTCTCTGTCAGACTCTACAGAATGCGCTGACTGCCCTCATAGAAAGAGCGTCACCCAGACAATGGGGGCTGGACCACGGCTGAGCTGTCTGCAAATGCCTCTTCCCCTGGGTGTCACTGGCTGAATTGATTAGACACTGATAGTTCTTAAATCTCAGCTAATGGCAAGCCTATTTTTAGCTATTGGACACACATTGAAGCCAGCAGCAGGCGGTGCTGGTGAAAAGCTGGACTCACAGTTTTCCTGCCGATTTTCTGAAGGCTACCTATAAATCAAGTGAAAAGAAAGAGTGGTGGTACAAAAAGCCAAGAGAGAATGGAACAACAGGGAAAAAGTGATTGAGTTTACAGCAGATTAAACTTGTAAGGACCAAGAGTAGTTAATCCCCTGCAATCACATGAATTGGAAAAGACTTGTTTAAAAAATCCCTTAAAAGTATGGAAGAGGTGGGAGGGAGGAGAGAGGGAGGGAGGGTAGGGAGGGATCTAGGGAGGAAAATAACTCTTTACTCCCCTGAGAAGCCAAATAATACTTCCACAATCATTTAATTCTGGAAATGCATGATGATATGTACATACATATGCCATATGCATGCAGATATGTATACATACATACGTATATACATAAAGACATTTATATCTGTTATAGAAGGCAAACAAATAGAGAAGAGTCAAGAAATTGGGGTGTGGGTGATGTGGGGGTGGTTCTGGATTAGGATCAGGGGCTTATCATATTATTACTACATATGCATTTATGATCGTGCAATTACACAACCCTCAATGCAGTTTCTTTTGGTTTGTTATTTATTCATAGCTAATTTAAACTTCCTCATATTAATATATGCTCCCGTTCAGCACGTAATCAAATTATATCAGAAAAATCCTCACAGCACCTTAAGTTGCTGATTCTAAGAAAACACTGAACATGAACACGCACAAAGGAGGCACTAGAATAAAAGAGCCTGTGCATTTTTAATTTTTGACAGTTTGATCTTTGCATTCATCTGGAGAAAACATGAAGAAACCCAGGTTTACCATGCTAAGGTTTTACCATGCTACGGTAATGGTGTGGACGGCTGGCACAGAGAAGTGCATACACGACCATGAAGACAAATCACACCCTTAGGTCCCGTGACGACGGAGGGTTCCCCTGCCCACAGTGCTCTATTATTTTTCTTAAAGATATACAAGCAGCAGCTTATAGCAAGTGTCCACTCGTGCGTTAACGATGGAATCAAAACAGCAGAACAGACTCGTAAGGATGAGAGGACTGCAGAACAAACAGAAGTCACAGTTCCATGCTTCCTCTCGCTCTCGATAACTTAGAATTCTGCCCTGTGCCTGGCGTAAATCTTGCTGCTGTTTGAAGTAAACCTTAAAGCTCCCTTCATGGCAACAAAGCAGTTCCACCCAAGGTTGTGCTTTGTAAATTCGAGGTAACACTACTGAACACCACTTCACCCACTACTGTCGTAATCGTAGGAAAGACAAGGGCTCCACACAAAATTCAGGTAGCAGAGACATGATCTGCTAAAGGATTAGCTTCCAGTGGAATTCGAGGAACAGGACAACCAATCCCCAACTTTGGAAAAACTACTAAGTATTCAGCATTGCGCTGAGGACATGCCACTCTGGCTGTACTGTTTCCTCGTGGTTTTTCCACCCAGCGCTGTAAACAAGCCTGGTGAACCCATTTGGTAGAACCCCTGCACCTGCAGGGTCTTACCCACTCAGCTGTTCTATCTTCATGAGTGGCAAAAGAAACCCAGCAACTTCCGTCCAGAATCTGCTGTAAGGCTTAGTCTGGCATCTTCCGCAGAGCCCTTGTACTTGGAGTTCCCTGGGACCTCAGTCAGGGCCACACAGGGACAATAGTGCTGAGAGGCAGCACAGTAGACCTCAGTCCCGTGGCAGCTGAGGACCCACCACCCAGGGACAGTGAGCAGGCTTCCCTCAATACAGTTTTTAATTAGTTTTTCATGTGACTTTCGTTGCTCCAACACTTCATTATGTACGTGGTGCTGGGGTTCAAACTCACATACTTGCGCATGTTAGGCAAGCTCCTCAATACAGTTTTTAAAGTATGGAATTACAACCATCCCCCACTGTTTATGTAGTATCATTGTAAATTGATGCAATATAACATATCAGTTTGGAAGGACTGATTTATTTTGAGAACCTCCTATAAAGCTCTTAACTTTGGAAGGACAATGGGAAGTTAGACCCCACCCCTCCTCCAGGGATCAAAGAGCCCATGCAAGAATACAGAGTATATGTGGCTACATTAAAATGTTAATATGAAATAAACATTCTAAACTGTATCTGATTTAATCAGAGGCTATTATTGATTCTTCATCACAACACAAAAGTGAGACAGTCTCTATTTCTCTGAATATCAGAAGTTGGTAGCTGCATTTTGACATTTTCTCATTATAGTGGTCTTGGGTGGGCGGGAGTAGAAGCTGGGTGGCTGGATGTGCGTGCCTTGTCTTGGTGAGACAGCCAAGCTGTACACATGTAGGGGAGAGAGGGAGAGACGCAGAGTGGGAGGTTAGGGGAAAGGATGGAGATGGGAAGGGGGAGGGACGTGCATATTTGATGCAGGTAAGAGGGTGCAAGGGGAGACTGCACTCAGGACATATTAATACATGGGTTGTGTTTACTTAACACTCTTTAAGAACAGAAGATTGTCACCAACAATTAAGTTGAAATTGATGGACTTAGGAATTATCCAGAAGGTGGAATGCATGGAAAACACAGGACCTTGGTTTTGCTCTCTTCTGCACATAGAGAAGGCTTGGGGAAAAGGCTGCTTTGCAGATGAAGATACCCAAGGCAGACCTCATCTGCCCTCTCCTGGCTCCAGTCCTCCATCCACTTCACTTCTGTGTGAGCTTCTATTAGGGTGCAGACTCCCAGAAACTAATGGCAGATGCCATTCCTATAATGAGGGGTGTGTGGCTAGCCTTTTAAATATAATACTTGAGGATGGTTCCAGTTTTCATTTCCTAGCAACTAAAACAAAAACTGAGCTTCCCGAGAAATCTCTAGCAGACCTGGAAGAGAAGATGCATTGGAAACAGCACTCTCCTCCTGATTTCTACAAACCAGAGTTCCAGCCAACGCCAGAAAATGCTTCCACTTTGACCACATCAGAAATTGCTGTTAACCTACCAGCATCCAGACTCAAGACTCCTGCAAGTTCTCCAGGAGAGAACCCCTGAGAAAGCTGGTGTTGAACCTGAACCAGGCAGAGCACAAATGCACATTTCTGGAAGGAGGAGGGAATTGGGAAGAATTCTTTGCCCACATGGCCTCCTCTTCTCCGAGGTCAGCACCGTCCCTCCTGTTTTTCAGGGCCCAGGAAAGCTGACATCTCTAAAAAGCTTTATGTGCTCAACACCTGGAGACGAAGTTGGTCTTTTTTCAGGATTCATACTGTGTCTCCCATCTTCTCCTTGGTAGAATTCGTTAGTCTGTGTTATAGCTACGCATTTATGTGTGTGTGTCTTCTCATTAGTTCCTTGACTAGGATCATATGTGGGTTTATTCTGAGAGTGTGAACCTGACCAACATCCAGTGTCCATTTGCTGAATGGATGTGAGTGTTTATCTCGCACCGAGTTCTAGAGGACGCTCTGGGACAAGCAGGGAAGACACTGGGATTTAATCTTAGAGAACATTTGATTTTGGATAATTTAAAATAGTAGAATGAGGGGTTAGAGCGGTGGCTAAGTGGTTAAGACACTTGCCTCACATGTGCAAGGACATGCGTTGGAGCAACAAAAGCCACATGAAAAAAACTAAATAAATTGATTTTTTCTCTCTCTCTCACTGTCCCTCTGTTCTTTAAAACAAAAAGACAATAACAACAAACAAACACCAGTAGAATTAGATGACAAGAAATACCTGCAGTAAATCAAAGGTAGCAGAGAGGGGACTGGTTTCACTTAATGGGGGCATATTTGCTAGAATCTTCTTGGGTTCTGCAAGGTAACATTTACCACCGAATGTACCTCTATTTTCTGGCCTTAATTATGTCATTTTGCTCAAATTGCTTAACCCTACTAGATATCCATTTCCTCCTCTGAAAATAACAGAATTGTGAAAATTAAAATAGAAGACTTGAAGACACGGCCTCATACAGTCCTGGCTGCTCAGAGGTTGTAGAAACAAGCAACCTGGAGGGGACATGGTGATTGGATGCAGGGCCAGCTGACTCTCATCCCAGAAGCCCTCAGAGTGGTCAATGAGAGAGGGGCTGGGTGTCCAGGGGGGCTGAGTAGCTCAGCTGCAGCAGAACACCAGCAGATGGGCTGCTATGTGGGGTCGAGGGGCCAGGAGGGGTCCACATAAGGAGGCAAAGGGCAGGGCTCTGCCCTCAGACCTCCAGCAGAATGGAGAACCTAGGACCATACCAAGAAGGAAAGAACAGAGTTAACCATGAGGCTGGGATCCCACAGAGGCAGTGGGGCTGTGTACAGGTCTTCCAAGGGAGTTGAATTCTGCTTCCACCCCACCTCCAAGCTCTGCTGACCTCTAATCACAGGCCAGGTGGTGGATCTGGAAGAGGTATGTAATTTCCAGATGATGCAAGCCATTGGTCCCGAGCCATCGAGGAAATGTGCCTGTGTCATCATTTTAAAATTGATCATCGCTTCTTAGAACTTTTTAATACCAGGTTTTCTGCACTGTATATGAGTCATACCCACCAGATTTGTAACTTAGGGCAAATTACTAAAAGTTTGACCTTGAGTTATAAATTATGGTACTACATTGTTAAGCATGAGAAGTTTTATTGAAAGAGACTAATATCATTCTGCCGTGTATTTTAATTTTATGATACTAGTCTTACTGCACCCTTTCTGTTATGGCTTATTATTCTACAATACAATTTTAAGTGATAACTATTTTTAACCATCCATTCAAAGGCTGAGTAATTTTCTCTTTTAGGAAATTAGATACCACCATTTTTCTTCATCTCATGTATAATCATGGATTCACACTTTTCCCCCTCTCAAGTGATTAAGAATTTCTTCTTTAATAGTTTTAAGATTGCATATATTTCTGGCAATTTTAATATTTCTAAGCCTTTTTGAATACAGTTATGCACAAGGCATTTTCAATTATATTTTTTTTAAATTAGGAAGTAGAGACTTACAAAATTTGTTCATACTGGATAAGAAAATTAGGTGAAAAGTTTGTCCCATAGTTTGAGGAAACACAGGCTCTTGTTTAAGCAGAGCTGAGAAGTGAGTCCTGGCTTTCCTCTTGGGAGGGACTCTGCAGGAAGCACCGTGCCTCGGGCTTCTCTTTACATCAGGAAGAGAACTCAGGCTCCAGGCCTGCGTGAGCAGTAAGTGTGCAAAAGCGTGCATGCACAAAGCCCACAGGAAGTCAATATTAACTATTGCTATTACTAAGCCCTGCTGCGCCCTGGGTCTGTTGCTCTGATTAAGTCCAGGTTAACTACCACCACACTCGTCTTGAAGACAGCCATTATCAAAATCTGCTCTGGCTGCCATAAACATGCATACACCACAGACATATGGATTAAACAACAGAAATTTACTTCTCACAGCCCTGGAAACTTTAAGCCTGCCCTCTGGACAGCATGGCCGGGAGCATGCTCTTCCTGACTTTTGGACCCTGTCCTTCATCCTTCTCAAAGCCTGCTTACCCGGCCGGGAGAGAGTAAGAGAGCTCTGGGGTCTGCCCTTACATGGGCCCAACACCCCACCTCACAGCTTCCCAAAGCATAAAGCCTCCAAGGGCTGCAGCCCCAGATCACACCCCACTGGGGCTGGGCCTCAATGCATGGACCTGGGGCACAGGTACATTCAGGCCAGGGCATTCCTGATGTGGCCAATTTAAAACTGACAGACAACTCTGGTACCAGCAAACACGTAAATCGACCATCCTTACAGATACAGCCTGGAAAGTTCTCGATTCACCTGGTCATGCCATGTAGTTTTATACTCTTCTCTGAGACTAAACTATGGAATAACTTCTTTTACATACCTATATGTAAGGTTTTTGAAAATTTAACATAAGACAGGGATTTCCTGAGGAATGCAGATTTACTGGAAGTACTGACCTTTTTTTTTTTTTTTAATAGAGAGAGGGAGAGAGGAATAGAGAGAAAAAAAGAGAAATATTTTTATTGATTTTTTCTTCTGGTCCTTGTTTCTCTGATACTTGGTTGTGAATGTGGTGCCCAGGTCCTTGCACTTGCTGGGCAAGTGCTCCAACTGCTAAGCCACTGCTCTAGCCCCAAAGCACTGACT
This sequence comes from Aplodontia rufa, assembly GCA_004027875.1. NCBI lineage: Eukaryota > Metazoa > Chordata > Mammalia > Rodentia > Aplodontiidae > Aplodontia > Aplodontia rufa. The sequence continues at coordinate 22,702 of PVKS010014483.1, read as the reverse complement.
TCTCTCAAGCATGCTGGGGTCCCATTGGGAAGAGCATGGTGGTTCTATCACACGGTTAGCCTCAGAAAGCTCATGCTGCAAATCAGAGGGAACTGTACACCCCCAGTGTTCCGACCTTGCCTGACAACCATCACCATGCCAGCCACATCCTGGACCACAGTGGATTTCAGTGCACTGAGATGTGGGACGTGGCCTGCTCAACCTGAGCATGTGGTCCACTCCCGGGGGAACTGGGAATGAACCACTATTAACGGTTGCTTTTCCTCCTTGTGGGCAGAGCTGGACTTGGTGTGGATGAGCTCAGGATCAAGCCAGGAGATGGGAAGGGTCTTAAAACACATCTCCCTGCCATCCCTATGCACCAGAGTCCCTTTGCACTTCTTGCTGAGTAATCTTCCACAAATGTGTGTTCATTCTTCAATAAAACTTAAAATTAGAACAGTTTTCACTGAACTTCCAATGTGCAAATAACACTTTGAATACATTTAGGATGCCTTTTAAAGTAAGTTTCAAAATATTACAAATACGGTTGGTGTCTCCATTAAAACAAAACCATTCTCCCCTGCACACAATGCCCATCCAAAACTGTGCAGTCATCAGGGAAGTGCCTGTTTTAATGATTTTATAACACATATCATAAACAATGTGCGGGAGTGATTCATATTTAAAAAGCTATGGTGTATGACATCTTTCCACTCTTTGGCAAGCCACCCTCAGCGTCATGGTTTGAAATTAACCAACATTACAACACACAGCTCAGGCTCATTCAATTTTTGCTGCTTGGTAGTATTCTATTTCACACCATGCCAAGTTTATCCTTCTCCCTGGCAAACGAGGCTGTCTCTGCTTTCCCACTATTACACCCAGAGCTTCAGCGTGCGTCACCAAGCACGTCTTCCATCTGCACACTTGAAGGGGATTGTTTGAAATGCTAGGGAGTGCACGCCATTATTCATTTTACAAGATATTTACATCTTCAGCAGCACCCTGGCTGTGCCACTTCACTGGATCGATGGGGAGAGCATCCTGCTGGCTGACCCCCTGGCCAGACCTTGCCCCCCTGAGTCCTTCAGTCTTCCCCTGCTAACTGGTGGGGAGCAGGAGCCCTTCATGACTTCACCTCGCCTTCCATTCTCTGCTGTGAATACAGGTTTTCACGGCCAGCTCCGCAGCAATCTCTTCTTCTATGATTTATCTGCCATTTTTAAAAAATCTAGATTTCTACTGTTCCTATGCAGGGGATATTTGTATACTTTCCTTTTTGAACAATAGAAATTCTACTGATCTATACTTTATGGAGTGCGGGGTGGGGTTATGCTCTCTGTAAGGTAGATTCCCAGTAAACATAACGTAACATTAGGACATCCCAGCCAAATGGCAAACACCAAGCCAAATTACTTGGATCTTATGTAAACAAAGAGACAATGTTATAGCATTCTTTACAATAACAATTCATTCTTTTAACTTACAGCTCATTAATACTATTGATATTTCCTTGATATTGATTCTTAGCATTGATCTTTCAATCTTTGAAAGAGGTGCATTAAAATTCCTACATTAATTATTAATTTATCAATATCTTCTTAAAAATTATCTTTTTTTGATTTGCTGTCCCTGTCCCGGGTTACTCCATCTGTGATTCTGTGTAATGCTGTGCCTCCACCCAAATAATCCTGCCCTTAAGAAGTCATTCTTTGAACTTCATCTTGGTTGATGTTAATCTGAGAACATCATATTTATTTTAGTTAATATTTGCCTGGCATATATTTCCACTTTGGCTTTGAATTTCTCAGTGTTTATACCTCTTCTACAAAATATATCCTGACATTTGTAAAAAGTCCAATGCAGTCTCTGCTGGTTTGCAATGGTGAGTGCTGATTTTGGACAACTTGATTTGTTCCATTAATGACAAGTCTTCTTTGTGCTTTTTATCAATGTATTACTCCACCTTTGTGAGTTTTTTCCCCTTAAATTTATTTTCCATCTATTGCCTTGGGAACTGCATGTTCCTTTTCCAATGCAATTTAAGGTGCATTGTGAAGTTTAAGTCTGATTAGAGCTGCCTTCTTCCTAGTGCTCACCATCCTGGCTGCCTGCTGGATGCAGGGCAGAGGCCAGCCTCTCCTTCGTTTCCTAAGGCACTCCAGGAGGATGCTCCTCTCCTCTAAGTGGGACAAGCCAGGCACGGAAACATGAAAACCAAACGATCTCACTTATATGTGGAATCTAAAAACGTCAACCTCAGGGAAGCAAAGAGCAGAATAAGAAAAGAGGCTGCTTGAGATTGAGAATGGATGGTGTGGCGCTGGTCACGGGGTGCGGGCATTCAGCCATAGATGAACAAGTCCTGGGGAACTAACACTCAGCGTGGTGGCCACACTCACCAATACTGTAATTCATCCTTGAAATTGGCTAACAGATTTTTTGGGGTGGGGGGGTGGTAACCAGGGATTGAACACAGGTGCACTTAACCGCTGAACCAAATCCCCAGCCCATTTTTGTTTATTTATTATTCTGAGACAGGGTCTCACTAAGTTGCTGAGGTGGGCAGGAACATGCGATCCTCTTGCCTCAGCCTCCCCAGCTGCTGGAATTACAGGTGTGCACCACTGCACCTGACTCGCAGTAGATCTTAATTGTTCTCACTACACTCATCCAAGATGGTGACTGTGTGAGGCGATTGAATATATAAATTAGTTTGTAGCAATAACTTCACAATCTCTATACATACCAAGACACCGCATTGTGCCCCTTATGTATATATAAATGTATGCACTAATATATATCTAAATAAAATTGAAAATGCATATTCAAAAGCAGAAGTGGAATCCATAAAGCAAAAATAATAAATAATATAGCAAGGTAAGAAAAATGCTAAAGTCCAAAGTCTTTCTTTTCCCTAAAGTGCAAAGTTCTAGGCCACGAAATCCGCAGTATCCCTTTCTTACTGTATTGCCTCGTGTTTTAGATTTGTCTTGTGAGCCCTAGGGTAGAGATTCTCCACTCTCACCCTGCTGTTTGCACAGATTCTCCTCAAGGTCACTTGCCTCCTGATGCCCTAGGTGACTTCTGCAGGTGGCCTCTCATTGCTTGGGATCTGAGAGCGGAGGCCCAAGGTGCTGAAAAGACCCTTCACCTTGGAGAAGCTTTACCTGTTGGTGGGTTAGTTGGTTATAGCTCTTAAATGCTCTATTTTAGGATTCCCAGAACACACACATAATATGCGGAATCCCAAACCCCAAAATAAATAAATAAATGATTTAATTAATTAATTAAAATAAAATTTAAAAAGGAGGGAAGGAGTCCTTTCCTATTTTCCGCTCAGTAGAGGAGAAGACGATGTCTTCCCTGGCCATTCCCTTTTTTCCTTTTACTAGAAAGCCCTGTTTCAGGCTGAATCCGGCCTTTCACTATGGTCATTTGTAGTTCTCCGTATCCACTGGGAAGGGGCTCAGGAGCCTGAAGACCTAACCCTAAGCAGAAGCCAGCAGCCAGTGTGTCTGTTCGGAAGGACTGTGTGGTGCCCATTCCCAGGGCAGCCTTCCCCCTGCAGATGCTGCCCATCTGGGCTTGACCTCCTCTTCCCTGAGGCCCTAAGGATCCTCCTACTCCCTCCAAAATTCAGTCGTGGATGCTGAATCTCTACCACTGGATATTCAGAGACCATGTGTGCGTGTTGGAACCCCTGGCTTTAGTCAAGAGTGTCTTTCCAGCAATGAAAACATGTTCAGGAGCTGGGGATAAATGGCCTGAGCAAACCTGCTTGCTGAAAGGTTGGCTTTCTTCATCAAGGATACCCACGTTTATTCCTCCCACCTGTATGTGCCTCTGTGACTTCTTTCCCTGGCGCTAGGGTGAACAAAGAGAAGCAGAATAAAAATAGAAATGCTGCTCTGCCTTAACTTGCATGGAGGGGAGGCAAATGAACATGGTACAGAGCCATTTTTAGATCTGAGATACAGCTGTTCCCTGAAGTTAATTCCAACCCTGAAGTGTCTGCTACGATGATCAGCTTGTTTCTCAGCACATGACGTCTTTACTGGGAAATGTCATCAGGAAGTGTGAGCCAGCTCTGAGGGACTCCATCCTTCCAGCTGACTCCCCTCTGTGCAGCCGAGGCCCCTCAGCAAAGGTGTCTCCATCCATGGTCTGTGTGCTTCCGGGTGTCGATATCAACCTCACTTCAAGGCAGTATCTTACTGGCAAAATTATATAATGTTGCATTTCCTTTTTCTTTGGTTTTCTATTTGTAATTAACAAAATAAAAATACTAACTCCACTTCAACAACAACTGGTTCACCTAAATCATACATGTTTTGAAAATCAAATTTTTATAGCACTCAAGAACATAAGTGGATAGTAATTTGACTTGGATATTCAGAGCAAGTATAGATGCAAGAATTCTCCAGGTTCCCAAATGCAGTGTTTGCTTATGAATCAAATGCAACTTAGGATAACAGAAAAATAATAGCTTCAGGGGTGGCAAAGGCTTGTAATTGAATCCTGATTGTTTCCTCTGAATGATTCCATGAACTTTGGAAAGTTAATTATCCTTTTGAGCATCATCTGAAAAATTAGGATGATGACCATCAATATTTAAAAATAAACAGAGTAACCCGTGTGGATGAAGATCCTCAGGTCTGCGCCCCCTGAGGAGCTCAGAGGGTCCTGGTGGGGGGACTCTATTCTCTGAGAATCACCTGCTAGGGAGGCCCCAGAGGCTGCTTCAGGAATGCATGCCCAACAGGCAGGACACGGGTCCTCCTGTGCTAAGCAGCCCTGCCTCCCCTCCTAGAGCACAGCAAGGTTCTCTTGTGCCAGTTTGATAAAGAAGATTGTGCCTCCTAAATATATCTTGCAAGCTGATAGTCCCCTGAAGGTCAGTGGGACTATTTTTACTTATCTAGTTTCTAAGAGGAGCAAGCACTTGGCCCTGGAAGACTGGTTCCTGCCAGGACTAGGGTGGACAGTAGAGAAAGTTTCACAGCCTTGCTTTGCCACCCTGGCATGTGGTCATCCCCCCAAATCTGGTGGCCAATGCCCTCAAGCTCACACTGAAAATCCCCAGGTTTAGGAGAACCTGTGGCTCGGTGACATCTAGAGTTTTGGTCAGGTTTGCTGCAGAAGTTGTGAGTTAAATTTCCTTTCCGGGACTTATATGTTAGCTAACCACAGAATCACTAAACAACAAATGAATGAAGTTCTGAATGCAGGATGATAAAGAGAGTCCATGTATAAACAACGAACCTGGGTGCCATTTCCAAACTTCCAGCTGAATCACAAATTGGGCAAGATATCCAGCTGAATCAATGACGGGATTGTAACTTCAAAATGCTCATAAACAGTAGCTGATATTTTTTCAATACTGAGGATTGAACCAAGGTCACCGTACCATTAAGCTATACTCTGGGCTCATTCTATTCTTCAGTTTGAGACAGGGGTTCACTTACCCATGGAGGCTAGCTTCAGCCTCAACCTCGAGTAGCTGGGATATCAGGCGGCAGCACCATGTTTATCTCGTAGCTAATCTTGATGAAACTAGCATTGGTTCAGGCATTTTAGTACACTGCATTAGATGAGAAAATTCTGGTAGATGTGCCTTGAACCAAAGGTTTCTGTACCTAGGATCAAAGCATTCTGAGCTTTCTCAATGCCAAATGAAAAACGGGTTGACCTTCACCATTACCAGTTAAAAACACTGGCAGCCAATTCCAAAATAGCAGTAAAACTCAAAAATCCTACTCATCTCCTCATGAGCCACGCATGTGCATTCATTTATGCTTTATGCACAGAGCAAAGATTAGTGCTGAGGTAAAACTGCTGGATCCTGTTCCTCCTTGAGGCAGCGGCTGTAGCTCAGCTTCTCCCTTGGCTCTGCTCTCCCAGCCTCTGGGAAGTGCCACTGCACCTCCGCAGCTGGGAGCTGGCTCTACAGGTCCCACACGGTGTGAGAGCAGTGGCTCTGTCCCCTCCGCCTGGCTTATTTCACCTAACACAGTTCTGCAACTGCCTTGCGTTGCTGCAGGTGGCAGGGTCCCATGCTCTTGGTGGCAGAACAGGGCTCCACTGTGTACATGGCTGGCAAGAACAACTCGGCTTCCAGAAATTTCTACCATGTACGTGGCTGAGAAATGACTCAGCTTCCAGAAATTGTGGTTCCACATCACAGAATTAGGAACAGTTAAGGCGTTATGTAATTTGGCTAAAATTTAAACATAATAATGCAGCATATAAGATTTCCCAAGGTAACCCTGACGTTCATAACTTAGACTCTGCATGTACTCAGTTCCCCTAAGAGCCAGCCACTTGTGTACACCCATAATCCCTCCAGAAAGTTCCTATGCAAGTTCAAAACCAAAGTCCATGTAACAGACCCCCTTCAGCACAGTGGCTGGGGACCACGACCCCCTCTGGTGCCCACCACGCACTGCGACTCACCCTGGCTTGTGACCCTGTCGGCACCTAAGCTGGCACTTGCTATGTTTTGTTATGCAAAGATGACTCAGTCACTTTTTTATTTAAACCACTCAAATAAAAAAAAATCAGCATTCTCTAGAAACTGAAGGCTTTAACAGGAAATTTTATGAATGCAGTAGTAACAATGCCCATAAAATGGGAACACTTAAATACAAAGTTGTAATATCACAGGATTGCTTGATAAATTCTGTTTCTATTTAAGGGAAACTGGATATCTAGTTCTTAAAAACTCTATTCTGAAGGAAAACAAGAAAAAGCTGCAAATGAGGGACAAACATGAAAATATTGATATAAGTTCATTTTGTTCCCTGTGATTTTATAATGGCATGCACTAGACATTACATGGTTAGATAGAAGCTACAGAGAAGAATGCATAACCCCGAGGGCATGGTTGCTAAATTCTGGAGGTACACATTTCCATCCTCTTCATCTTTACAAAATCCATTGATTTTCAACAAAAAATTGATTTTCTAAAGGAAACTTGATTACATGGCTGAACCACAGTTACACAGATGTTCCCACCGAGAGTCTACAATGACACACTTTACATTTGAATCTTTTTACCATTTTGTAAACTTTGATATTATAACTGGAAGGACACATTATCAAACATGTATCCAAACCTATTCATCTTAAAAATTGGGTTAAAAATCCTAAATTATTTAGATGCTACCACATAGATTCTAGGTGAAAGTTAAAATAATAGTAATTGTGACTGTCATATTTACTGTAAAAGTGAAACTGTAATCGAACTCTTAGAAAGAAGTTAGTCCAACATATTAATACGGAAATAGTAAAATGATTCAGTGCTAGAATCTAAAGGTGTTACATTATGTGTAGTTTTTACACTTTACAATGAAGTCAACAATGTGGATATAGAAGATGACAATGTTGTATGTGATTTTACCAAACCAAACAAATGCACAGGTGCTCATGATGGAACAAAAAGCACTGCTGGTAGTGACCAAGAATAGTGCTATGTCATTAATGCCATTTGACAGCTTGGCTTCCCAAACGTTCTTCCTGAGCAATTAGGTAAAAGAATTAAATATGAAGTAAAGTGTCACTGAAATAAAGCATTTGCTAATTCCAGAAGGCAGAAAACTCACCAATAATAAGTAAAATAAATGAGTTATAAAAAATTTCACATAGAAAGCAAATCATATTTTAGCATATACTGATATGATCTAGAGCACATCATGGGAGACATCTCCTGCAGGAGCAATGAGGACAAAAACAGGAACCCAAAAGAAAGCCCTAGAGACAACTTGAGAGCCTTTCTTCTTACATGAAGAAAATGAAGCCTCTACCAAGGGCCAGAGATGCCTCAGATGATATACAAGTGCACATTTGCTGAAAATCTATAAATGTGGATCCCAGCTCCACTGCACCACTGACTGCAACAGGAGAGCCACGTCAAGCTGGAGCAGTGGCTCAGTGGTTACGACACTTGCCTGGCAAGCATAAGGATGAGAGTACGAACCCCAGAACCATGAACACAACCAAGTGTCAGAGCAACGAAGCCCCATGAAAAACTAAATAAAATTGATTCTCTCTTTCGCTCACTGGCCCTCTCTCTTTAAAAAAAAAAACAAAAACAAAAAACAAAAAAAACCCCAAAAAACAAAAAACTAACAAACAAACAAAAAACCAGCTATCTTTGCCAGAGTAAAAGACTCCTTGTTTCTTAGCACAATGCACTTTAAAATAAGTAAGTTGAATCTGAGCTCTCCGTGCTCAGTTCTAGGACCCTGCCTCACTGTCACCTGGCTTTATGTTCCAGCCTCGTTCTGCAGACATCGCAGAGCGCTGGAGCACATCCTACTTTTAGGATGCATATGCTAAACCAAATCATCACACATGAACTTGGTAGATATGAGCAATTTCACGGCAATCACTTATCATCTTCACAAATGTAGATAGTCATTTTTCTACAGGTAGACAACACTAATTACGGTTAGTTATGCTTCCAAACTAAACATTGAAACATGGGAAGAGTTCTGAACACTTCTTGGCATTTTCACTCCAGAAATGAAGATTTGCTCACTCATGCCTCATGTACATTCAGACCACATTTTTAGTGCATCATCGAGAGCAGGTAGATGGTGAAATGATGGAGGAACTGGTGGAGGGAGAATAAACACAGAATTATTTTTGAAAATTACTTTCAATGCTTTGGGATCTACACAACCGGTGAATAAAAAGAGTGTCACAAAATAGATCCGATTCTAAGAATGACAATCCTCTCAGAGATATATTTGAATCTGCAGAGTATTTTTATGAGAGAATACTTTGGGCTCTGAATCAACTCGTGTAAAGGGACCCTGTAGCCTCAGTACAACCCAGAAAGGTGAGCACAAAGGGCTGGAACCCTCCCTGGGATTCTCTGTGCGAACAATCTGATGAATGCTGCTATGTGCACACAATTACGACCAAAGCTAATATCAATTAGACTCTCCTTGACTAATGCTTCCCTCCTGGGTCAACGCACTTTGTTAATGCTCCCAAGAGAAAGCAATAATCATGGCAGTGACTGATGCTGCTCCCAGGCGGAAGGGGACCTGAGCACCCAAACTGTAAATATTCTAGAAATAAAATAAAAGCTGTAAATATTTTAGAAAATTCCAGAGAAATGTGCAGAATCACTTCCAAAATTGCATGCCATGGGCTTGAAAGACTGAAATACTCTAATTTTTGGAAGAGCAGCTATGTGAACATATGTGCCAAATTCACATAAAAGTCTAAATCCTAAATACACAAGAAGTAGAAACGCACGCGAAGCTCAATTTGTTAAAGTAGCAGAATCAAATGCCCATGCTTGATTCAACTACATTTTTTAAAACTGTCTGTGAATGAAGTAATATTCAGATAGGAAAAGATGTTGCTGAATGGTGGACAAGGTCTCCTAGTAATGTTAACGAGCCGGAGACTTGGAAGAAACCACTGTCCCTGCAGAGTCACCGATTCCCCGCCCACCGTGATGCAAGGAGGTGCAAACTCCTGGAGACTCTAATAGAAAGAGTTTTCCATGCTATTGTTTCATTTTATTAATTTATTCAGAATTTGGAAGAAGCCTTTCTTTAGCCGTTTCCTGATGGCCAGATCGTGAACGTATTAATGACACTTTCTGCAGACATTGCCTGATACTCGTTGTTCTTAAGCCCTGCCTGCAGATGCTGCTGCCGGAATCAATCCCCTTTACACTGCTGGGTTTCCATCAGCACCCAGGCACTCGGCCTTGTAAGATGACTCTCACTACTCTCATCTAGACGCTTTGCTCCTTTTCCTAAGATATCCCATGTAAGCGTTCACCTTGGACATTCTCATTAGTGTGTCCTAAGTAAGGCTGGTGGCCTTATAACATGCCACTCCTTGCTTAACTGTAGCTATTTCCGGGTCCAAAACCAAATGTGGTCTAAAGAAGCACTTCCTTTGTTGGAGAAGTTTATCTGTCGCCCAGGAGCTGTTTAAGTCCTACTGTCCACATCCCCATGCACTGTGAAGGTCACCCTCATGAACATCGGCAGGGCTCAGTTCCAGAAGGGCAATGTCAAATGCAGCCTTTGAAGCCATTTCAGGCTGCTGGGCCTGAACATGGAACAGTGTTACAGGGGCAGAGCAGAGGAAGGACAATCCAAAGGAGCCCTGGGGACCCCTGGGGGGTAGCTAAAGGTTCGATGGGAGAAGACTGGTGGGAGGGCCCTGACCCCAGAAAAACCTGGTGAGAGCTTGGGGCCATGCTGGGTGACCTAGAATCCCACTGTGTATCTGGGTATTACGTTTGGTCAAAAGGAAACTGTGTAAGACTTGGCGAGGAGAGTGGCCAGCTCAGGTCGATATTTCAGACTCGACTGTGGCAGGCATGGTGTAGAACTCAGCAGACCAGAAGAGTGGGGACGGAGCAGGCTGTCACCTGCAAGCCCCGTTCCTTTGGAGACGACCCTCATTTTGCAGCGGAGTCGCTTACCCCTTTCCACCTCTTCATGCGGTGGCTCTGTCAAGCCTCATGCAGGGCTGCTTCCACTTCCTTCCCTGTGTCCCTCCTCTCCTCTGTCCTCTCCCTTGGTGACACTTTCTGGAACTCTGCTTCTCCAGGCCAGAGTGCAGCTGACAGGGTGGCCCAGGAAAGTGACCTAGGAGCTTTCTCCCCACGTGGTCCTGCTCCGGGCCTATCTGTCTGCTGTCTGTGGCATGCAGCCGAGGTCCCTGGGAACCATACCTCCTTAGCCCCCAGCCTGGCGAGCCTTGCTTTGACTCTGAGGGAAGTCAACCTGCCGCTCTACTGACAATGACAGATCTCCCAATTTGCCTATGTTCTGCAGTTGTCTCATATTAAAATCATCTGATCCTCATTTTTATCCATAATTTAAACACAGGGAAATTGTGCAGCCGGTCTCTCCTCCACCTGCTGGGACCAGCCTGGTGGCCCTCTGTCCGCCTTACCGTCCTTACTCACTCATACCTGCCACCACCTCAGCTGGAAACGAGAGTCCCCAGGACGGAAGCAGGCTCTGAACACTATGTGACCCTTACTTCTCCCTGGGGTGTTGGACTGCTGTGGGCAAGTTCTCCTGGGCAGGGAGGTAAAGGAAGACACTGTCTTGGTGGAGCGGGCCTGCGAGGCCGGCAGGGGAAGGAATCAAAGAGCGCTGCTCTCCTCCTCCACAGTTCTGCCCAGGGCCCACAGTATCATCCCGGGGGCTTAGAGCCCGACCTCTCCTCCCAGACAGATCGTCTTTCTTACGTCACCACATACGCGCCCTTGGACCCTGTGCTCTGAGAACTGTGGGCGGAGGGCGTGTGGCCAGGACTGTGGGCAGCAGCCACCACGGGACTGTGAAACAGTTCAGCAGTGACAAACACTTGCTGTGGCTGGAAAATCTTAAAAAAGAACTAAAACGTAAAAGAAAAAATCTTAGTTTTTTTTGTTTTTCCAAAAGAACTATTTGAAATTGTTCAGAGGAAGTGGGTCATCGCTGGGAGATGCCACAAGAGCTGCACCCTCTAGGTTCAAACCCTGACAGCCTGGCAAGGGACTTTGGTCTCTCTCGACTGGTCCTTGCTCATGAGTCACGCAGGACCAACATCAGGAGCTTCCTCGGATGGCTGCTGAGAGGACGAAAGGACAGAGAGCACAGGCACTCAGCATAGTGGTGAGCGTCCCGGCGGAGTTGACTCTTGGCTTGGTCACGTCCCATCCTGTGAGGTTCTCGATTGCACTGGGGTGCTCAGAGCAGTGCTTCTCTCGCTGCTAGAATAACTGCACACATCACCTCTGTAAACTGTGTGGTGTGAAAAGTGGCTGGATCCTGAGTCACACTTAGCATCTCCCCACCGCTGCATTGGATGTCACATTCCTCACATTCTCTGCAAAGTTCACATAGGTATCAAAGAGAACCAGAAAAGGAAACACTAGGATACAATCTAGCCAGCACTAGGGCAGTGCTCTGGTTCCACGTCAGGCACCAGGGACGAGGTGGCACCCCTGGAATGTGCAAGGGACTGTCACTCTTCTTCCACATTTTAGTTTATATAGCTAAGGTTTTAAACATTCTCAGTTCATTTAAAGCTTTCTGGTGCCCAAGAGCTGCACATGCACTGCTGATCAATGCTAATCCTGGTTTTAGTGGCTTTAACGGAAATACTCAAGCAGAGAACTTTTCTGAATTTTTGTTTAGTTCACAACTGGCAATGATGAGTCTGTGCTTTCCGGGAAGATCTGTCCTGGGCATCTCTCAATCTGACCTGGAACAGAGTCCTGTGTCCTGCTCATGTGCGTTCACCTGCATCTGGATGCATCGCTCTCACTGTACATCCCAGGGCCCCCAGCCTGTGCCTCCTGTGTCGCTGTCTCTACTTAGTTGACAGCCACTGGAGACCACTGGAACTCTATCAGTTGGAAACACGTTCCTTCTCTCAACAGAATTCGTATCTGCCTCACTTTGAAAACTCCTACTGCTTTACCTTCACTGGCTCCCGCACCCAGGTTTGCCCTCCTCTGCTGTCAGCTTGTTGGTCACACACACTTTCCCTGATGCAGCACCAGCAAACCTGCTTGCAGCTACACAGAGCGTGGTGTGGAACGCCCGCCATAGGAGCCAGGAGTCGTTTTCCACTGGTTCCATAAAGCTACTCGCTCTCAGTACTTCCTGAAACAAATGAGATGAGTGGTGGAAGACATAAACTAACAAGCCCTTGGCCTTCTGAAGGTAACAGATGATATTGAATAAAAGGGTAGGTTTTACGGCACAGTTATATTTCCCGATTTCCCCCTGTAGCTTCTAAGTTACATCTTGGTCTGATTTGCTTTTTATTGAAGTTGTTAAGTAAATGGGAAAGAATTAAAGTGATTGAACTCCCTGGCATATTTCATTGAAATCAGAAGCAGAAAGATCAGAATATCAAAGGATAGGTGCTGTGTTCTCTGGTAGAAGTTCTATACCATGGCTAAAGGAACCAACTTCAGGGCTTTAAATGGAGCAACCAAAGAACCAAGTGAGTTGACTGCTGTGTGCCAGGCGGCGGTCTTTATTGAAAATAAACACAATCACTGGGGACAATCCGCACTGCAGCAAAGTGTCTTTAAAAGAATCTACACTGGCATTGTCACTGCCACAGGTTAGAAGGCTTCCAGGACATAGAAGAGTGCACAAAATTGGGAAGAAAACTATTTCTAAACCTGGGCATGCAAGTCATCTGTTCTGTTCTAAAATAGACATCTGTGCAAAGTGGTAAGCCTGGAGCACACTCTTCCTGAAGATGCTCTTCAGCACGATTATATCCCCAACGGTTGAGAGCTTAACGCCGTGTATGCCAGCGGAAAATTCTTCAGCCACAAAATCCAGAATCCCCAAATGTTGTAACCTTTGACAGTTTTAAGGATCTATGCCAAAGAAATTAATCTTATTCTATTTTTTATTTTATTCTGCAAACAATTAAATATAACTAAAAATAAATTAACACATAAATGGAGGATTGAGACTTTGCATAAAAATGGAATTATAAATGGTAAAAGTGATATTTTAAATGTTCAATAAAATTTGAGAATTATATTGATAAAATTTTAAATAAAAAAAGAGAAAATTCTTTTATACAGTGTTATTCCAATTTAAAAAAATAAGCATTGGTGTATGCTTTGTGTCAGTATAAACAGGCCAAAAAAAAAACAAAACTCATGAGGATGTAACAAGACCTATTCTCAAAATTTTAAAAATGTGTGTTAATCCTAATCAGAAAATTGTTATAAAATATTTATGTTATATGCATGTATTACTATGCCACAAGGAGTCCAGAGTTATGTATATTTATTGCACACAAATAAAAAAAATTACAAGCAACATTGGGCTGGAGTGGTAGAGTGAAAAGAGGTCAGCAAGCCAAAATGCCATCAGATAGGAGGGGGTCATTCTACCACTTCAAAGCACATTATGATAGCTGCGGCCCACTACAGTCAACTGTATTTCAAAATTACTTGAGGAGAGTTTGAAGGCTCCTAATACACAGAATTGATAATATTGGAGGAGTTGCATTGCTAATTATCTTAAATCATTACACATTGCGCCCATGTATTGAGGGATCAGAATGAACCTCATAAATAAGTACCAACATTACATGTCAACTCAAAACAAAAATAGAAAAAGTACACACAATTAATTAAAAGGAACTAATGAAATGTCAGAATTCATTTCAAAATAGTCTCTGGATATTTTCATATAATGACAAACGAAAATAAAAACTAGATTTTAAAAAATCAGAAAAATTCTAGCTGTGTGTGTTGATGCAGGCCTATAATCCCAGCTTCTCAGGAGGCTGAGGTCTAGGATGGCAAGTTCAGGGCCAGTCTGAGCAACCTAGGGAGACTCTGTCTCCAAATTCTTAAAACAGGCGTAGTGCCACCCAAAGGTATAACACTTGCCTAGCATGGGCCAGGGTGAGGCACCTAGCGCCACAAAAATCGATCTATCAGAAAACACTTATCAAGAAAATGCAGAAAATTAACAAAATATCCATTTTCAAAACTGTGTGATACGATTTAGGCAATTTTTGAAACAAATGCTTCCTTCATAAGCCTTTATTCCAAGGAGTCATAGTATAATTGGAGCACATATATACAAGCTCTCTCTGTATCTGGAGACCTAGTGCTAATTTTAAAGAATTTCTCAGCAGAGGTGACCGCTCCCTGAGTGAGCCGCCTAGACTCCCTGCCAGGCAAGCAGCAGGCTCCTTGTCCTGAGATTCCTCCCCTCTGCTCTGGCCTCTTCTCTCCACTGCACACCAGGAGCTGATCAGGAGTTTCCTCTAGCCCCCTGCAGCCCCAGCCTCAGCGGGCTGTCTGGTTAGCGCACCCTCACTTTTTCCTAGGTCATGTTTTTCCTGTTACCTGGACAGCTCACTTGAACCTGCAGACCTGAGGTGGAGCCACAGGTTGATTCCCAAAAGCCGGGAAGCAGGCATCAAGTGGGGCTCCCTCCGAGCCGCTCCTGCAGGTCCCCACAGAAAGAGCCTATTTACAGCTTGTGCTGTTAAACACAAGTGACAGGGACCCATGAAAGCCTTGAAGTGCTCACGTAACTATACCTTAGCTGTTCCTGACTTTACATATACTAAACGCTACTAAACGCGTACATCTAGATCATGGTGCATGGCTCTCTCTCCACCGTCTCCACAGCTTCTCCAACCCATACAATCTACTCTCAAATTTCAGACTGCAATTCATTATTTACATGTCACGCCAGTGCTTAGATAAGTGTTCCATAACATATTGGGATTAAAACTCAGTGTCATTTTCAATAAATGGATTTTAACTTTCAAGAACATTAAAAGTGATAGTGAATGTATAATAATCTGCATCTTGGCCAATATGCAACTCAAAATTAATAAGTAAACTAAAACTACATTTTATATAATAAAGTTGTATAAAACGTGAATATGTATTGCTCCAGAAATGGCAATTACATGTGACAACACCATAGATATATGAAACATTTCATTGCAAGGACGGTGAAAACTGCACTTTGCAGCAAATATGAACTAAAAGATTATGTCAAATAATACTATACGGCTATTTTTAGAAAATAATTAAATTGATCCATGAACGAGGAATCCAATTTGAGCTACTAATTTAACATGAATAGGACAGTTTTTATTAACTTACTGAGCAGTCTTCCACCCAAGAGGCTTCCAAAGTCATTTAACTAAGGTGATAGCTTTGTTCATGACTATCTCATGTGGATCTGTTATAAGACACCAAGTGCAGCATTCCTGTGTGGCAATCATGTCACAGGCTTCCTTTTGTGTCCATAAATTGGTCCTTGGGTTATTTATGGAATGAGAGAATTCTAGTGTCATTGTCACTGGCAGAGTGGCTGCAATCAAGGATGGCCTGGAGTGCACCTAAAGGCCAGGCCACTTGTCTGAGACACTTCTACCCATCTGCAGGGGATGGGGTGTTCACCTCTCCATTCGCAGATGGCTTGCAGCCAGCCAACTCCCTGGGGCACCAGGTGAATTCATTCTTTCAAAAGTACAAACCTACTGGCAAATTTTGAGCCTCTCAATCTAAACCTAAAATGAATTTTTATTTTTTTTTAAAGAGAGAGGGGCAGTGAGAGAGTGAGAGAGAGAAAGAGAGAATCAATTTTATTTCATTTTTTATGTGGTTTTTGTTGCTCCAACACTTCGTTGTGAACGTGGTGCTGGGGTTTGAGCCCGTGTCCTTGCACGTGCCAGGCAGGCACCATAACTGCCAAGCCATACTCCAGCCCCTAAAATGAAATTATTTGACTTTTCCAAGCTTAGGTTACCCTCTTCATGCAAGATACGCACAGGCAGGCGTGCATGCACGCACGCTCGCACGCACGCGCGCGCGCACAACACACACACACACAGAATCAAGCACCTGTTGCCACAGACAAAGCGCACTTCTAAACTCTCCCCGTGGTGTAAAAGTAGAGTTGCTTCAAACATAGGGTAAACACAGCCACACACAGGACAGGCAGGTGCAACAGACGCCGGGCCAGAGGGCGTGTCTCCTCCTGGGGATCTTGGTGGCGCTGCCTCTGCCTGGGTTGCTAGCCTATCCCTCATCAGCAGGCGCAGAGTCTGACCCTAAGGAATATATGTGTGACCCATGACTTCAGCCAAGCATCTGCTCCTGCGCTGGCTCTCCACGAGGCTCCAGGGGTCCTCCACAGACGTGTTCAACAGGAGAGCTGGATTCCGTCACTGGGCCTTGCCGGAGCATCCTCCCAGCGTCACCTTGTAATTAGGCGACTTCAATCCACACTTTATTCCATTTGCCATTAACAGCAGATTTCAAGGAGGGCTTCTGAGGGAGAAGGAATAAAGAGGGGAGCGGGAGGTGGAGGAGAGGCCGGGCAGGCCTGGCTGCGCATCTTTGATGATAAAAAGACAGAGTGTTTGCCCGCAGCAGCATGCTGTCAGCAGAAATGAATCCGTAACAGATGCCAACAGCGCCAACAGCTTGAGTCCGCTGCATTTTTTATTAAGCCAAGACACAAATCAACAGAAGGGCATACAGGTGCCAGCACATCAAAGGCCGTCACTACTTCACCCCAGCCCGTGGGCCTATGGGCTGCTGCGGCCCCAGCCGGGTGGCCCACGCCGGCGAGGGGTGGGGGTGAGTCACGCAGGGCTCTACATCCTCATTGTTTGGCCAAGATCTTAAGCTTTAATTCTCTTCTGCACATTGAGACACAAAAGGGGTAGGACAGGTAGCTATTTCTCATACACAGCAGACCTGACAAAGGTTGCTGGTGTATCTTTCAATTCACACTCAACTTTGTATGTCCCAATATTTGATATAGCCCCACTTTTTGCACAATTTAATATATAATAATTTTGAGGTAGTGGAGATATTCCCTACCAAAGATAGTTTTCAGTAAATACTTGTTGGATGGACAAAGGTCATTTTCCTTAGCACCCAACAATCTGAAAATTAAATCAAAATTTAGAGTAAAAATGTAAGTGGGAACATAAACTCGTTGGAGCAGGTGTATTCATTATACTTTATGATGCCTTACATATTTTAGCAGAAAAAATTAAAATAGTCAAGCAAATTTTTTGCGGTAGTTACATTTGCATATAAATGCAGTTAAGACCTTAGACTATACCTATGCTGGAAAAGTGGGTTCTGTTGCTAGGTGACATGTATTGATAATAACTGTAGATAAATTGTCAGACTTCCTGGGGAGCAGCACAGGAGAAGCCTTGTCAGGACCAGCATTCTTCTGTATCAACATAGGAGTGCCGCGATGTAAATATTTTCTAAATAGCCACATTTCTAAAAAAGCTAACAAGAAACAGATGAAATTAATTTCAGTAGCATTTAACTCACTGCTTGAAAAAATATTTGAACATATAATCAATATTAAAATAATGAGATCATTCTTTCACAATTTGTGTACGATATATAAACTTAAAGCATATTTCTTTTGGTATTTGGTTTTCATACAATTCACAATTGAAAAACAGATACATTTAACCAAGTTTTTCCAAATGCATTTTAAAATTTGATAATAGTGGAAACAAGCGTAGGTTTTTAGATTTCAAGTGGTCGAAGTTCATGAGACGTCTCAGTTCCTGGACAGCCCTGGGTGCATTTCAAGCCCTCCACAGGGAGCAGCAGCCAGGTTTTCATCTTTTGAACTCCATTTGTTTGCAGAACATGGAGGAAGTGGGCTGGATGCGGCAGTATGGTGACAACTCATTCATAATCCAAGCACTCTAGACTACTGGTAGAGGAAGCGGGTTCAGATGGCACCATCCTCGGCACTCTCTGCAGCAGTGGCATTTCCTAACGCAGTCAGGTAGCTATCAGATTCAGTGAAGAATCACCGTGTCTGACAAGCAATTTCATTTTCTCAAGGTCGTAATCATATTTTACATTAATATTTGAACTTACTGCAGTTCATTATTGGCGATGTAAACATATTAATACAAATACAGACTTGAAGTTTTAAAAGACAAATTCCTCTATACTATTTCTAATACAAAATAGTCATTTCCCCTTTGATTATATGTCCATTTATAAAATTTCTGATAGGTAGAAGGAGACTATTGTTGATGGAAATATTCATTTTTTAGTTCTTTTAAAATTCTTACCAATAATTATGGTTGAAAACACTAAATTGCTGGTTCATTGCAAGTATGTTTACAGTCTTTTAAGACATTATTTTTCAATTATTTACAAAGATGATTGTTTTCTAAATTTGGTTTTAAGGTACCCATATCCTTTTGCAAAGTTTAGATGAATAATTTTAATGCAAATTCTCCACCTCTGACCTGCATCTGATGTTGCTGATGTCTTTGCTGCTTGAGTCCTCTTTATTCTTGTCATATGCAAATGCAAGTGTCTTCACCATGTAAAAAGCATAGGTGCTTCATAAACTGAATTAATTACAAGCAATCATTCTTTTCATTTTGGGTACAGGCTTGCAAAAATGCAAATTATCTTTTGCTTTTTCCCTCCCACTTTGTATGCATAGATTTTTCTGGTTTTCTGCTCAATACTTTTGGCTAAGGAGAATCGCTCGACAGAACATAAGACATACTCGGTAGGTAGACTCTCCAACATGTAGCTCAGGAGGCTGAGGCACTGGGGCACGAGGGACTTCGGCAGGATCTCAGCTTCTAGGGACAGATGTGCAGGCACAGCTCGGGTCATGTGCCTTTAGTGTAGGTTTTCAAGAAATAATTTTAGAACAGGTTATCCAAGAAATGTACGAATGCTTTATTAAAATTCCAGGCATGAAGCAAAATTAAAAAGCAAGTGCCTGCTTTTATTCACCTACAGAATCTGATTTTCCCCAGAATATAGAACTTTCTGGACACCACCTTTGGGAATAAGGTCATTGTCTCCGAGTCACAGGCTGTCAAGAGAGGGCTCACTGTGTAGTGCCTACTTGTCACAAAGGCACCTCCTCCCTTTGTTACTTGGGTCCCTTGTGTCCCCAGCTGCAGAGTTCTTGCCCACTGCAACACATACGCCAAGCCAACATTCACCAGGTGGCCCAACCAAACTAGGGGACATTCTCAAGCCACAGGAGAATGATGGGACTTGGAACAGCTCTGTGGGGTGAACTGGGGCACCTACCACCCTGGTTCCCAGAACACTTTGGGCAGGTAGGACAACTCAGGCCTGTGCTCGGGAAAGGGCCTCCCTGCTGCGGGTGCCCGTCCAGCCTCTTTTCACTGCACCCACTCCCACATCTGAGGCTGTGAGGAGAACAAGCCAGGCTAAAGACCTTGCCTCAGGTCGCCCGGGCCTGGTTTCTGCACCCGCGCTGTGTGAGCTGTGAGGCCCTGGGCAAAGCCGCCTGGCCTGGCTGTGCCTGGGTCCCCTCCTCTGCGCACTGGGAGCAGGCAGACCTGCATGACTTACACACCTTAGTGGTCACAGTGGTGCGGATGGGCAGGACACTGGTTATCATTATGATTTCTCTTGAGAAAACTTCCATTGGTTGGCGGCAGTTTTCTTTCTTTTTAAAAGTCAAGAGGTGTTGTGTTAAAATTCGGAATGCATGTGCCCAGTCTGGTTCCATTACACAACCAACAAGCTCCAGCACCAAACAGCATTTCATTCTTATTGAAGTAATCGAAGTACTCTTTGAAACCTGTGAGTCCCTTCCATTCGCATTCCACCATGGGTGATACCCATCTGAAACTGGGCCTTGTACCATTCTGGGGGAAATGGATTTGAACCAAATTAATCATCAGAGTCCCCAGATGAGGGTGTTACTTAGAACCACAGGAAGGTGAGCTTCCCGCCGGGCTCATGCTCGAGGTAATCTGGTTCTGGAGCCTGCGTCTCTCTGTGCGTGAGGGGGACTTGGCTGAGGCTGGTTTGGGGATCAAGCAATTGCTTCCGCTGAATGGAATAGCATGGCGAGAATGGCACTTGCTTGACCAAATGAGGCGGCTCTGAAGGTCAAAGCACTTCTGCTGAGCCCCCACCCCACCCTGGCTTTTCTCAGTGTGACTATCTAGTGTCAGACAAGAGCAAGTGTCCTTGGCTATTTTAAGCAGGAGCATGATCTATTTGCAGCCTCTTCCTGCCTGTAAGGTAACCCACTGAACTACTGTAGAGGCCATCTGCACAAATCCTTTAGCTGGCTATGTAATATCCAGGACACTGCGATTGCACGTGGGTCGTGAGTCACGTTTACCCTGCATGCAGATCAGGTGACTGTCAAGCTGACTGTCTTGGCTGGAATTCACAGTTATGTCTGTGAGCCTGAAAAACTGCTGGAAAAATAACTAATACTCTTGATAGGATTGTTAATGAATGAGCGAAATCACACGTAAGGTTTGAGGCTTTCCCTGGTTCTTTAACAAGCAGCTGGGAACCCGACTTTTCCTCAGTATCAACTCCAGGTCCCTCATGCCAACCTCAGTGCCACTTCTTGGTCCTGCACCGCATTTCCGTAGCTTATATGGTCCATGTTTTCTGTCCATAGAGACCACTGCTCCTGTGACACTGGGACGATTCTGATGAGCTTTTCTGTTAGTCAGCGTCACTGTCCTCTCTGAATGGCTTCGGGGAAGATGCGAGGGAACACAATGCAGAGATTAGCTACCTGCTCTGTCTGTTTGCACAGGACTGGGGGGGCCCAGGGAGGAAGATGCCCTCGGCCTCACTAAGGCTGGTTTAGTGATGAGCAGCATTCATGTCCCACTCACGCCCTGAAGCCATGTCATCTCTGCTGCCTTAAGATCCTGGCCTACTCGCCAGGGCCAGGTTCTCCTTCATGACAGTGGACAGCAATTGCACTTACCAGAGTGGTCCTGGGAGGCACTCAGTGCCATCCCCGTCATGCGATCACTGGTAAATGTTAGCATCCGTCCCTATCATCTGTTTGCTGGGAAATGCTTCACAGAAAGCCAGGGTCCCCCCAGTCGCCGGTGCGGTGTGCCTTTCGGAAGTTCACCAGTGACTGGAAAGTACACGCCACTCCATCATGAGGTAGAACAGAAGGATCAGCATTTGGCTTGATACGAGAAAAATAAAAGCCCCTACTGCCAGATACGAGAGGTGACGCTGGTTCTAATGGTGCATGACTGAATTTCACTTGAAAATAGGAAAACTGACCATGCACTGAGGCATGGTAGCTTCAGGGGAAGTTGACGGTGCAATTTATGCATAAATTGAAAGGACCAGAGATATCCAGCAGCTGGTGTCTTCATGCGGAACCTGAACAGACTGCAGTTCAGAGCTGCAGAGTTAATTTTACTCACACAGCTGACTGGAGGTCTTGATTCCACTCCCTGTAAAGCTCCAAAGCCACCTTCATTTTTCTCCACTCTACTTAGTGTTTCTTTGTATCTTTTCATTTTAAAATGAATCAAGTAACTCCACAAAATTATTTTATGGATATTTTAAAGGAAATGCACAAAATCTGTTAGAACAACACAATGGGAAAGAGTCATAGGAATACTCCAAGAGAAGCACGGTTTCCCTAACTGCGATGCACGACATCCTAGAACCTGACGGTGAGCATTTGGACCACCATGCTGCAGGCTCCGCTGTTAGGGCTGCTCCTGGGGAGCCTTCCAGCTGTGTCCTTTCCACATACTGGCTGCAGTGGGCACTGCAGCCTGGGATTAGCATCCATTTGCTTTTCTGCCAAAGAAGCTCCCGGAAGACCGCAAGTTACATAAAGTTACAGGAGTAGCCTCTGCAGGAGGCCTGGCTGACTCCACTCCCAGATCTGGCCCAACCCTCCCTGTCCCACCGAATGTTTTCCAGTGGAAGTGCTCTTCCTGCTGTGGGTAAACTGAGGGCAGTCTCCGGGCCTCGGAGCTCACTGCAAAGCCATGAAGCGCTCTAGGCTTCCAGAACAAGTCTTAAACACATAGAACACATGAAAATCAAACCTGGGGTCCCATTCAAACTCAAATCTCTCTCACTGTTTAGTCAGGGCCTGCAGAAGACCGAAAAATGCAGCAAATGGGAAATGGAGTTTCTTCACTTTTAAAGAGCCTTAACTGCCCGTGTTGCTGGCCCTACTGTGCACACTAATGTCTCCCATTGAAGTTAGAGTGGAGAACAGGAGGTTCCATTCTGACTGGCAGCTCTGGGTGGTGTTGCCCCCCCCCCAGGCCAGGGGACGCTGAGATGTCCACCCAGGAGCATGCCCTCCTGCCCTGTGACCTGTGCCCCAAGCTTCCCCGTGCACATACTCTGATGGGCTTCTTTCACCCCAGT
>PVKS010014482.1:0-48284 GCA_004027875.1 Aplodontia rufa | reverse complement strand
AAAAAAAATATGAGGACCACAGGGAAGTTGGTAAGTGTTCAGTGATAGTTGTCCTGGAGAATCAACAGGGTGATGGTGCTAATGAATATGAGTAGCTAAACAAATAATTTTTTGTTCATATAACAGGATATTATGCAGCTATTTAAGGTTTTTGAAGAATAGTGAAATTACTCAGGGCAAAATCAAAAGAAAATGGCCATTTTACCCAGTAAAAATGTGCATGCATACACTGAAATATATGCAGTGAAAAAAGTGTTCACAGTGTTTGACTCTGAGTCACAAGAATGTGAATTGCTTGATTCCTCACTGCGTTGTCTACATTTTTATAATATACATATAATGCTTTGTAGTCAGAAAGAAGTTTTCACGGAATGTTTGATCAATATCATCAAATAGAGTAGAAAGCTGCAGTGGGGGCATTGATCTTGGCGACTAGATGATCGTAGATGACAGTTACCGTACAATAACGATGATGGAATCTGCTTTTGCAAAATATTATAAAGCACTGCATACGTATGAAGAGACTTGGGAAAACAACAGTATCAATACACTTGTAACCATCTATGTTCTCTCTAATAGCATTTCCCCTTCTTCAGTGCAAGAGGTAGAAACAATGCTGAATGTTTGTGCTCAAAGGCCTGTTTTGGAGAGAGAAGTTAGCAGGTGGTGAGAGAATGGAGGCTGGGATTTGCAAGGCACTTCATGATTTAGTGATAAAGTGGAGGTTTTAATTGAGAAAAGAGTGGAAGTGCATGTGTTTCTGGATGAAGTGAAGGAGCTGGATAGAGATTTCGAATGCGGGGGCTGGGGTTGTAGCTCAGTGGTAGAATACTTGCCTAGCATGTGTGAGGCACTGGGTTCAATCCTCAGCATCGCATAAAAATAAATACAAATATCGTGTCCATCTATAACTATAATGTAATTTTTAAAAAGATTGCTCAGCTTAAAACAATAATGCAAGCAAGATGGAAGCTGTAACAAACATAATTCATTCTCGAAAAGGTAGACATGCTTGGAATAAGCATTTCAGGGTAGAAGTTCAGCTACATCCCTGAATGATCCATTCTAGTCATTAAAACAATTCCATTACTCAGTTTAATGTGTTTATTTTCCTTGTCCTTTATATTTTCTTTCAGGGTAATATATAAGTTACATTAGCATAAACCTTGTTTAAGCAGACAAATCCCATTGGAAATTTTACAAAAGGAAAAAAATGGTTAAAACTCAAGAAAAATTAGCAGAATACACAGAGAGAAGAAGGTTGTTACAATCCTTTAAAGAATTGGACCTTGTAAAAAATGATTTCTTCATTTTTATCTCAAATAATGCCACATTCGTAAATCAATTTGTGGTGCCATTTCTTCATTATTACTGAAAATGAATAAAAGAGCTACTTGGCTGTTCAAAACATTATTCTATTTTTCTCAACAAGATTATGTAATAATACTCAAATTTTTAACCAACAGAATGAGTTGGATTATGGAATAAATTATTCATAGAAATAGGACTCACTTCATAAAAGGTAGATTCTCATGAAACAATGTGAGCAAGGTCTGAATATTATTAGTGTACCCCAAATATTTCATTCCCAGTTCTGATGACAGTCAGTGAAATACATTGAACTAGCATTTGATGATATTAAAATGGCTATACATTTTTGAAAGATTTGAAGTATTTGATCTTAAAAAAAGCATTTACAATATTCAATTTGTAATTTGCCTTTGAAAGTGTTTATTAAAATTAATCAGCATTAGCATGAATTCTTAAAGACTGGGTTGGTCCAGGATAGCATCTCTATAAGTGTGTTTGCTTTTATACATGTCTTAGGCAAAATAATAATATATCAAAGTATTATAAAATTAGGTAGCATCTAATTATGTACCATTAAAAATTATTTACCAGTAAAAATTATTTTTAATTTTCTTTCATCTAACAACCATGAGCAGTATATTGTTTTATTCTTGAGAGATCATATTTTCACCTGACATATATTTGAGTCTCAATATTTTGTGATTAAAAAAAAATCACAAGGCTGGTAATGTAGCTCAGCAGTAAAGTAGCTGCATAGCATACACAAGGTCATGGATTTGATCCTAGCACTGAAAAAAAAAGTATAAGAAAAATAAATTCATAGGACAGGTCTCTAAAACTGTTTTCAAACTGTCTCATTTAATAAACAGTTAATATTATTCAATTATACAATTATACAACTTTCATAAGTCCATATATTGTTAAAAATTCCAAAATTTTTCCATATGAAATATTATTATTGTTCTCAAATTGGGAACATATATTAATGTTATTCTCTATGAACAACCATTGTTCTTAGGTAAGAATCTAAACTATCATCCAGAGCTTAAACTATCACACATACAAAATTCTTTTTTTTTAAAGGACAGTGAAAGAGAGAGAGAGAGAGAGAATAAATTTTTAGAGTTTTTCACATGGCTTTCGTTGCTCTGACACTTAGTAGTGTACATGGGTGCTGGGGTTTGAACCTGCATACTTGTGCATGCTGGGCAAGAGCCGTAACCTCTGAGCCACCGCTCCAGCCCCAGACACAGAATTCTTATCCGTAGCTGTCAGTCATACACCAGTAGGTCCCCTTCAGAGTCCCACTGGTAGATTATGACACCCATAGAATAAACTTAAGTTATCATAGACCCTGCAGGACTTTGTAAATCTACACTGATGGCCAGAAATTCTTAAACTCTATCATTCTTTTCTTTAAACTCTATCATTCTTTTCTTTTACTTACATTGAAAGCATTATATTTATTTAATTGCCTCCAGACACTTCAGAGCATACAAATTATTTGACTTTTAGAAGTAATCAAGATTACAAAAAATCCCACAGAATTACTCAAGAAACTGACAATGATATGGAATTTACTAACTGACCCTTTGAGATAATTGTCTTCACTTATTGCTGTTATTTTGTTTAAATTAGGGAAGCCTTTTTTAACCAGAAAATTGTATAATTATTAGTCTTCCAATTAAAATAGCATTCTTCCTCATTAATTTTTTAAAAATTCATTAGGTTGTATTTTATTTATTTTTAATTTTTTATGAATATCTCTGCTTTACTTTTTCCACTCCCTCTACTCTACTGATCTTTCTGCTGTTTACTCATAGTGCTTTTTTTAAAATTAGTGTCTTGTGGATGTACATGATGGTGAGATTCACTGTGGTATGTTCGTATATGTACATAGGAATGTTAGGTCAGATTCATTTCACTGACTTTCCTCATCCCAGCCCTCCTCCCTTACGTTCATTCCCCTTTGTCTACTCCTCTGACATTTCTTCTATTCTTTTTATTTTTTGCCTCCCTCCCCTTATTTTGGATTAGCTTTTGCACATCAGAGAAAACATTTGACCTTGGACTTTTGGGGACTGGCTTATTTCACTTGGCATTGATAGTCTCCAGTTCTGTCCTTTTACCAGCAAATGCTATAAAGTCCTTCTTCCTTATGGCCGAATAATACTCCATGGTGTGTATGTGCCACACTTTCTTTATCCATTCATCTGTTGAGGGGCACCTGGGTTGGCTCTATAGCTAGCTATTACGAATTGTGCTGCTATAAACATTGGTGTGAATGTATCACTGTGTTGTGCTGATTTAAAATCCTTTGATTATATACCAAGGAGTGGGGTAGCTGGGTCAAATGCTAAATCCATTTCTCATGTTTTGAGGAATCGCCATACTGTTGTTCAGAGTGGTCATGCTAATCTGCAATCCCACCAACAATGTATGTTAAACTCTATCATTCTCAATCCTTAGAATTACAGAGAATTATAAAATACAGATTACTTTGCACCAACCCCAGAATTTCTGATTCCAGTATGTCTGGCGCAGGACCGAAGAAACTGTATTTCTGAAAAGTTTCCAGATGATGCTGAGCCTGCTGGGCTAGAGACCACACTTGGACAGTTACTGATGTGAACAGTATGTTTAAATGTACATACCTCTAATGTGTATATGTAATGACAAAGACTTTCATTCCTTCTATGACACTAACTTTTTAAAAAATTTCTCAACTGTAAGTGCAATCATTTTTCCTCTGAGTATCTTGCCTTCTTAGATGTGTGTGTGTGGGGGGTATTGATTTTTGATACCATGAATTGAATCTAGGGACACCTAACCATTGGGCCACATCCCCAGCCCTATGTTTTATTTGTTTTGTTTCTGAAACAGGGTTTCACTAAGTGGCAGGTTGGCCTTGAACTTGGATCCCCCTGTCTCTGCTTCTGAAGTCACTGGGATTACAGGTATGCATCACTGCACCCACTGTGGATGTGTTGTAATATTCATCTCATCCTGGATCAGTGACACAGGAATGAAAGGTCACCCTGAAAATCTTACAATTTAGAGTAGCGTACCTGTTGTCTCACTGTCTCCTCAGCAATTGATCCAAGTCCTTGAGTAAAGACAGATGTGATTCAGGCCTCTGATGGCAGAGTCATCAGGAATGATGTAAATTTGTCTCTCTCTCTCTCACCAAAAGAGAGCGTGAGAGAGAGAGAGGGAGTGTGTGTGTGCGTGAGAGAGAGAGAGAGAGAGAGAGAGAGAATCAATTTTCATTTCTTTTTCATCTGTTTTTTGTTATTCCAACACTTAGATGTGTATGTGGTGCTGGAGTTCAAACCTGGGTCCCACCACATGCCAGGCAAGCACTCCAACCGCTGAGCCACCACTCCAGCCCCTTGTCTCTCTTTTCTGTGGATAAGAATTCATGTTTGTTGAAGGTGAATTCGACAACATTTCTTGCAAGGAAATTCTTTTATTCTTTTAATAGGAGAGAAAATTGTGAGCCATTAAACAAAAAGAACAACAGTGAAATCACAGATACCGTGAAATCAACTGGCCAGGCAAAATTTTGTGAAATTTGATCTTTTTATTAGTCAGTATATGGAAGAAAATGCAAATCATTCTAGATATTTTAAATATGAACAGACTTAATACAGGAAACTAGATAGTTGCAAAACCATTGAAAAATTCTGAGTATCCAGCACCAGGAGGTCCAATCTAGAAATCAGAAAGCCATTACCAAGACTGTCTCTCAGCACCTAGAAATCTAGGGATTAGACACTAAAATACCACATCCAGCCTCGTTAATTATGAAATTTCAGAAGTAGAAGAGTCTTAGAAGGTCATGTAGGTCTATCTTCCAGTTTTCCAGTAAGGAAACTGAAATCAAGAGGCCCTCTATTAGTAAGTGGCTGAGTAGGGAGTAGAATCCAGTTGCACTGACCCTCACTTTTATACTCTTCCACAAAGCATGTAAATTTGCCACTGAGTTCTGTATATGGTTCTTTCTGGTCCTTTGCTTTTATCCTTTCATTTCTATCTACACTTTCACCATCCTAACTCCCTTATCTCAAACTTAGATTCCAGCAAAAGACTCTGAGATGCCAGGTGCATACCTGTAATCCCAGAAGCTCAGGAGGCTGAGGCAGGAGGATAACAAGTTCAGAAACTTAGTGAGGACCTAAGCAATTTAACGAGACCCTGTCTCAAAATTAAAAAATTTAAAAAGGGTGAGGAAGTAGATCAGTGGTTAAGTGCCCCTGGGTTTAATCCCCAGTACCGAAAACAAAAGCAAAAATAAAAAAGACTTGGAGATTATCTGCCCTATTCCTACATCTCCCCCTTCTTATTTATTCCAAGTTTTGTTGTCATCTTTATTCTCCTGGAGATACTCCCTTATTTTGATCACTGATATCGCTTGATGCTATTGATAGAATAAAATTCCACCCCTTAGTCTGATCCACCAACAGCCAACCCCCTTTGTCTTATCCAATTTTGTTCTTGGGAACATAATCAAGAGTGTTTCCTTTAAATTACTATGATGAATCAAGAATAAGAAGTGGTGAGTTTAAAGTTAAAAACATAATTTGGGACAGATTTAAGCTTTCGTCAGATTGAGATAATCTGCTAATCAAGGTATGTGCAAACTTGAACTGATATAATTTATTCCAACTCTTCCTTAGCAGAATCAAGAAGATGAATGTAAACTCAGCAATAACTGTAACAACAACAACAAATATCCCAAGATATTTTATGAAAAGCCTAATTTTTATTTCAAGTTCCAACATTGCCTATATGACTTTGAAGTACAGTGCTTAAACAGTTTACATTTCCTCGTCTACATGAGGACAGCAGGGAGTATTTAGTAGGAATATTAAATATGAACGAAGTAACATGTAAGAGGTGATTCAGGAGAGTATCTAGCATGTATTAGACATTCATTCTTTTCATTATCTCTCCATTCCTTCATTCTACAAATATTTATCAAACATCTATAATTTACTAGGTACTGCTCAAAGTGCATTTCAGGTGTTGTTCAAGAGTCTACTGACAATTCACAATAGTTAAATTATGGAATCAATCCAGATGTCCCTCAATCAATGCATGGATTAAGAAATTGTGGCTGGATGTGGTAGTGCATGCCTATAATCCCAGCGGCTCAAGAGACTAAGGCAGGAGAATCACAAGATAAAAGTCAGCCTCAGCAATTCAGTGGGACCTTAAGCAACTTAGTGAGATCCTATCTCAAAATAAAAAATGATAAAAGGGTGAGGGCTGGGGATTTTGTTCAGTGGTTATATCCATGGTACCAAAAAAGAGATTTGTGGTATAGGCAAATATATACATACATACACATACATGCAATGGAGTTTTACTCAGCCATAAAAAAAGAATAGCATTTATTTGAAAATGGAGAATATCATGCTAACTGAAATAAGCCAAACTAAGATTATATAAAGAACCAATTAAGGGACTAGAGTGTGGCTCAGTGGTAGAGTGCTTGCCCGGCATGCATAAGGACCCAGATTCGAACCCCAGCACCATGTACACAACTAAGTGTCAGAAAAGCAAAAATCAGTTGAAAAAATAAATAAAATTGATTCTCTATTTCTCTCACTCTCTTCTTAAAAAAAAGCCAAACAAATATAAATTAATATGTGAGTAAACGGAAATCTAGTAGAGTACACAAAGAAGAATGGTAGAGGGAGGAAGGGAGGGGAAAAGGGTGGGATCGTGAACCAAAATCAATTTCCATGTATGTATAAATTTTTCAGGATGAACCCAACCACTGTGTATAACTATAAAGAGCTACTTCCACCAGCTCTTGAGAGCCAGTGTGAGCTCTAATTTTAAAAAGAAGAGGAAGAAGAAAGAGTATAGTGAGAGAGCTAGACATAGTGGCATACACCTACAACCCCAGTAACTCAGGATGCTAAGGTAGGAGGATCACAAGTTCAAGGTCACCCTGGGCAACTGAGCAAGATCCTATCTCAAAAAAAAAAAAAAAAAAAAGGATATAGGTCAGCGGTAGAGGAAACACCCCTGGGTTCAGTACTACAAAAAAGAACGGAGAAAGAGAGCAAGAATATACTGAGAAACAAATATATGAAGTTTCTGACCTTATAGAGCTTCCAAACTAGTGGAAGAGGCCAACAATAAATAAATGAGCATAAATACAATTACATAATTACAAACTGGGATGTGTGCCATGAAATTAAAGGATAAAATGGCATGAGAGTGACCAACAGGTAGGGCCTCATTTAAACTGAGGTGGTGAGGGAAGGCCTCTCTCAGGAAATACCATTAAAACTGAGGCATGGAGGAGAAGAAATTAACTAATTGAAAAGACAAACAACCAAAGAGTAAATGCAAAGTATTTTCTGCATCTGCACTGGGAATGAAAGGTATTTTCCTTTTGTTATAATTAGATAGAAATATAGAAGACAATACCAGAAATGCTGGCTGAAAGAGTAAAAGAAGGCTGTCCAGAAGGTGAGGAAGAATGCGGAAGCCACAGTGATGTTCTGGAGATGGCTCACTCTGGCTCTGAAGAGCTGGTGGAAAGTAGCTCTTCCCAACCATGGGTTTCCTGACATCACGTTGGTAGATTGATTGCATCATGTGAGTCAACGCATATTACAGATAGAGGCCATTTGTTCCCAAGAGCTGGTTATTAAACATCGGCCACCATGCCACCATTCAAGGGCCTGTTGTGCCATTTGATAGTTTGCTCTACATCCTGTCATAAAGATCAAAATTAAAAAGAATATGAAAATTTAGAGAATGGATTAGAACATGAAATCATTACTAACTACAGGCAGTGGATCAGCCAGGGTCAGTCAGAAAAACAGAAACAATGCTAAATATTTCAAACAGAGACTATTTCAAAGGGAGAATTGTTACATAGGTATTGGTAGGTTGATAGTGGGATGCTGAATAATGTGGGGATTGAAAATGTCAGAAAAACTAGCACCACGAGGCTTTGGGAAACAAACAGTGTTACCAAAACCTAAAAGTTGTTTGGGGTTGTAAGACAGGAAGAGATACCTTCATGCAACTGGGGTGCAAATCTCTGAGGTGGGGTACAGCAAGGTGGGTGCTGGAGGACCAAGGAGTCAGGAGTGGAAGACAATGGGGATCCTGTGGCAGATGTTCAGATCACTGATGCAGGGTGAGTGTGGTGGGGCTGCTGGTCCAACAGCATAGCTCTGCTTGTGACCCTAGGGTAGCTGCATAGGGACTCTGGAAGCTCCAAGAGAAACCTGAAGCTACATCCATAGCTGTCTTCTTCTGCTGG
Organism: Aplodontia rufa; assembly: GCA_004027875.1. Classification (NCBI taxonomy): domain Eukaryota; kingdom Metazoa; phylum Chordata; class Mammalia; order Rodentia; family Aplodontiidae; genus Aplodontia; species Aplodontia rufa. The sequence goes on along the minus strand of PVKS010014482.1, from coordinate 39,679 downwards.
AGGGAGGCAAACCTGAGATGGAAGCCAAGAGAGGACCCATTATCCACTCTCCCTGCCTTCCAATATCCCATCAATGCCTCCGAGAATCTCTCTGAAAGTGACTCCATGCATGCGGTTTGGGAGAACAAGTCCCAACATCACAGAGCAACACCTATGCATAAGTGGGGCTGAAAAATAGGCTAATAACTGGAAAATAACTCCATTGTTATGAATATATACTTACATATGTAAAACAACGGGAAAATATGTGTTTTTTAAAATTTATAACGGAAACTATATGGGCAATTAAGGACTTATTCATGGGTGGTTCACAGAATAAAGTGGTCAAGGTATATTTTTGCTGTTAGAATAGTAAGAAAAATATCATGAGCCTGTTGAGGAAACAGTTGGGAGTCAATTCTGCATCAATCTCCTGTACTTTTGTGTGTTTCTTGTTTTTAAGAGAGAGAATCAATTTTATTTAGTTCTTCATGTGGCATATGTTGCTCTGACACTCCACTGTGTATGTAGTGCTGGAGTATGAACCTGGGTCCTTACACATGCCAGGCAAGTGCGGTAACCACTGAGCTGCCACTCCAGCCCCTGCTTCTGTGTTTCTTATGAACAGAGACACTGGTAGCTTTTGTTATCCATTATTTTTTGAAGGACCTTTATATCACAAATAGCTTTGGAAGATAGAATTAGTGTTTCCCTCTGGAATAGATGAAAGGTTTATTTTGCTACCCAATTTAATAGATAGTGTTTCCTTCTAGAGTAACATTCAGGCAAGCTTGCTTGCATAAGGCATGAAGCAGAATATCATAAAAGATCAGGGCTACCTAAGCTATAATGCCTTTGTTATAACCCAAACCCACTTTATGCTTTTATTTGATTTCTTCACCATCATTCTCGTGGGACTTGTGGGGGGCAGCAGTTCATGCTGCTATTATGTCCCAGGAATCTTATGTCTTCCGTTCAACACTCATGTAGTGGGCTAACCTGTTTGTTTGCAAGAAGGGTAAATCTAAGATCTTTCACAGTTATTGAAAGAGCCTTCCTTTCAATTCAGCAGATTTTTTTTTTTTTGCTGTGAAACTACACTTAGTTAACTTTTATGAATATTTTCAGTGCGCACAAGATAAGTTCCCTGTGCATTTAAGCAATATAGTATAAAAGAAAAGGGTTATTATGTTAGTCAAACGTTACTGTGATCAAAATATATGACAAGAACAACCAAGAGGAGGGAAAGTTTATTTTGGGCTCAAGGGTTCAGAGGTTCAGTTCATGGTGGGCCAACTCCATTGCTCTCGCCCTTAGATAGGACAGAACATCATGGTAGAAGGGTGTGTCAGAGGAAAGCTGCTCAGCTCAGAGCAGCCAGGGATCAGGGGGAGGGGCAGAGACAAGACACAGTCCAAGGTCATTCCCCAGTGACCTACTTCCTCCAGCTATACCCTACCTGCCTACAGTTACCACCCAGTAATCCATTCAAATTATTAATCCCTCAGATGGAATAATCCATCAGTGCGGTCATAGATCTCATAATCTCATCATGTCACCTCTGAACATTTCTGCATTGTATAATATATAAACTTCTTGGGGGCAACCTCATGTCCAGTTGTGTTTTCCCACCGTCTTCACCACCACAACAAACACAACCGCCACCACCACTCCCACGGTCTCATAGGAATTTGGCAGGGTAGGGAAACTGAGGAATCGAGTTACCATGTCTTTCTTCTATCAGTCTGAAATATAGTTAACAACTCTTCACCTGCCATAGTCTTCTTATTGCTTTGGACATCTGAGTTTATTCTTTGTTGTGTATCTGGTGAGGTTTTTAGCAAAAGAACAGCCATATGTCTTCACTTGCAGTGTTTGAACCGAAGTCCCTAAACTTTCATTTTCTACCCAATGTATTTTTGTGTCTATCGCTGTTGTTTCCATATACACTATTGGGCTCTAACTTTCAGGGTTCTGAAAGTTACAAAAGGATAGCTGTCCTGACGTCATTTTAGAGGTGGCAATGGTGGTCTTAACCTTTTTTGGAGAACTTTATTCTCCATGTGGGACAGGGGATGCTTCAACCCGTGAGCTATTATTATCATGTACATGGAAAGGAGTTTTAGTACTTTTTACAGGGAGGAAAAGCCAGAAGTTTTTATTTGGGTTTTTGAATGATGACTTGTGACAAAAACCTCCTGGAGGAAAGGGTTGAAGCTGGCACCTGCAGAAACTGGTGCACTTCACAATTTCACATTGGGCTGACAGAAAGCTTTGCACTGAGCTAAGGTGCATGTCTCAACAAGTCTCTTCCTTTTCAGTAAATAAATAGTGCATTGAATCCAGTAATCTTACAGAAACTTCAACCATCCATGGTCGATCCTTTGCACTGAAAAGAGAAAGCAGAACTTCTGTATTTTCTGCCCATTAAACAAGATTAGTTTACCTTTTCAACAGCTTAAACAAAATAGCAATGCAATAGTCCTCCTAGGACTAACCAAATAAGAAAATAGTGCTCTAATCAATGTTACTGCGAGGCTTAATAGTTTTCTGATATTTGGTCTAAATTTTATTGCTGTCTATTGAGTATCTCTTTTTAAGCACTTTTATTTGCCTCTCAATTATGTGCACATGTTTCATGTAATACATCTCCTTGTGGTGGAAGAGTATAGGGACACTCAGAGCGACATTGGTTATTTAGTTTTTCTTGTTATTACAATCAATGGTTTCTTTATGATCATTTTGTTAAACTAGGCATTTATTAGGGTTTTTTATTTTGTTTTCCATGAAGTCAGTGCTATTGGCCTTTTATTCCCATTTTCAGAATTTTTCCTCCCATCTGATGAGAAAGTTGATAACAGTGTCTTTTCATCAAGGTGCTTTTAAGGTAATTTTTATGTTTTTGTTTAACATGGCTCAAAGAGCAACCCAGAAAAATCAAGATGCAGATGCTGATTAAAACACATGACTGTCTGCTTCCCTGAATGTTGGCCCAGTGCCTGGAAGGCTTGTGCACCAGCAGGTGGGTAGGATTGTGGCTGATACACCTGACGTGAGAATGGACTATAATGAAACCCAGGCTGCACTCCAGTAAAAATCAGGATCTTCATGTCTTTGACTAAATCACTTCAGATCAAGCCTCTATTATAAAAGAACTAACTAGTGGCTTCATAACTAAAATCATGAAGGACTTCAATACATTATGCTGTTTCCACACGTTGCAGGAATTTTAGACTTGGAGAATGGTAACATGAAGATGGGAACTGAAAGAAAAAGCACTTTGGTAGATTGGTTGCAAAAAATAAGATAAATTCTTTACCTCTCCTTTGCCATATTACTTTTGTAGTGACTCTGGCTTGGCCAGGTAATGTGCTTGGGCCAATGAGATATTATCAAATATGTAACATGCAAAAGCTTAGAAAACACTTATTGATTTCCACTTGTACTCTTTTATTTCTGCTACCACCATGAGAAAATGAGTGGGCTTGGCTGCAGGTGCATGAAGGACACATGCCCAGTCATCACTATCACCCAGCCAGTGACCACCTTACATGTCACTGAGTCCAGTCTGGATCAGAGGAACCACTCCACCAAGCCCAATCAACATTGTTGATCTACTACGTGATGTGCTAAATAAATGCCAATTATTTTTACTTCCTTATCTATTTTTTGCAGTTATGAGGATCAAATATAGGGCCTTGTGCATGCTAGGCAAGTGCTCTACCAGAGCTCCTCTACTCCTGAATGCTGTTTTAAGCCACTGAGATTGGAAATGGCACTACTGAGAATTAACACATTATTAGAAACTCATTTGGCCACTGTTTAGTCAAAAAAAAAAAAATCACTGAGTACCTGATAGGCTATGAGATGATGCAAGGATAGTCTTTTCCTTCACAGTGTGTATAAAATAGTAAGAGGGTCAGGCTTATAAATAAATACAATCAATGTAAAGTAGTTCTAATTACAAGGGCAAATATTGTGTTAGGAAAACATTCCTTGGCTTTAATGATTACAAAGAACTGCCCAACAGGGGTTGAAGGGAGAATTTTTTATCATCTCGAGCCCCAAGTCAGGAAATCACTTATCTTTCAATTGGGATAGAAGTAAAGATACTGCTTGTCTCATCAGGGTTTGTGGCAAACTGTAAATAACAAAGAGAAAGAGCACAGGAGCAGCTGACCAGAAGATAGAGAAGGAGACTATTAGAAAGGAGAGCTGAAGCATCTTTGTTACCTTGCTACCCAAAGTGTGGTCCATAAACCAGCATCATCAGTTTTGTCTGGAACTCGTTAGAAATGCTGATCCTAAACCCCACCCTAGACATATGAAATCAGAGTTTTCCCTACAACGAGGACCCCAGGTAATTCTCACCCACACAAACATTTGAGATGAAAATTTGAGATGCACATATCTAGGTCTCATTAATGTGTTTCAGCTTATCCATGTCCAAAAGCCCAGAACCATATAAGCCTTGTTTTGTGTGTGTGTGGGTGGGTGGGGGGGTACATTTGAATAGAAAATAAAGAGAAAATTATTGTTAAAAGTAAAAGAAAACTAATATGAACAACTTAATCACTACAGCATCAAACAATAATCAAAGAGGACATTTTCAGCAGTATTTTTCAAATTGGGGGATGACACCTAGGAGGATACTGCAATCAATTTAAATCTGTGGTTCTCATCAACGGCTGCACCTAAGAACTTATGGGGCTGCTTTATCACATCCCAACCTCCAGATCCTTCCCCAACTAATTAAATCAGATGTTTTTTTTAAGAGAGAAGGAGAGTGAGAAAGAGAGAGAGAGAGAGAGAGAGATAATTAATTTTATTGAGCTTTTTTTCACATGGCTTTTATTGCTCTGACACTTAGTTGTGTACGTGTGTTCTGGGGTTTGAACCCGTGTACGCGCGCATGCCAGGCAAGTGCCGTAACCACTGAGCCGCTGCTCCAACCCCTAAATCAGAATTTTTGATGGTGGAAAGGTGCAGAGGCTGAGGGATGAATTCAGACATCTATATTTTTTTGACATCTGTATCTTTTTTTTTTTTTTTTTTTAAGAGAGAGGGACAGTGAGAGAGACAGAGAAAGAGAGAAACAACTTTATTTAGTTTTTCACATGGCCTTAGTTGCTCCAACACTCAGTTGTGTACGTGGTGCTGGGGTTTGAACCCAGGTCTTCGTGCTTGCCAGGCAAGCGCCGAAACCGCTGAGCCACCGCTCCAGCCCCGACATCTGTATCTTTTAAAAGTGTTATAAGTGATTTTAATGTATAGATAATTTTGAGAACCACTGAATTAGAATGTTATGACTAATAATTATTCTCATAAATAAATAGAAAGGAGTAGAACAGAATAGAATACAGTAGAATATGTCAGAATGCATCACATGCAGTCAGGATGCTATTTTGAGAGATTTTTATTTCGTATACTTTTTTTTTTTCAAAGAAAGAGGGGACAGTGAAAGAGAGAAGCATTTTTTATTTAGTTTTTCATGTGACTTTCATTCTTTGGACACTTCTTTGTGTATGTGGTGCTGCGGTTTGAACTCCCTCGTATACATTTTTGTTAGAGCATTATATAATGAGTTTCACTATAAAGAATATTTTTTATAGAGAGAGAGACAGAAAGAGAGAGAGAGAAAGAGAGAATTAATTTTATTTAGTTTTTCATGTGGCTTTCATTGCTCCAACCCTTAGTTGTGTTCATGGTGCTGGGGTTTGAACCTGCATACGTGCTCATGCTAGGCAAGCACTGTAACCACTGAGCCACCACTTTAGCCCCTAAAGAATATTTTTTTTACTGTGGTCACTGCTAAGAAAAATCTTAAACTCTCATTCAAAAGCAGTATTGAACAAGCTCTTAATTAAATATGGAGAAAAAAGTCAGAAATGAAGGTCTTGATTTTTGAAAAATGTTACATCCTAGCATAAATCCAACCAAGATAAAAATAGTTTAGGACACACACACACACATACACACACACGCAATGTATCAATAGATTCTGAATATACAGAAATCAGGGAAATGTGTGTTGTATTGGACTAAAACTGAGACTGAGACCATTCATGTTTATTCTATGCACTCACACTTGAGCTAAAGATGGAAGAAAATAATACATCATGAATTTCCAAGGGTGAGGGATCAAGCATTCAATTTGCTATGTCAATAAAAAGGTTTAGATATTTTTAAAAGTTCAGATATTGTTAGAAAGCTATCTGACATATGTGGCACCATACATACATTGCAGTGAAAGTTAGTAGAACCACACAAGGAGCACTCCTCCTGATAGTGGCTTTCAACTTGGGGCCCCTTTGAAAGTCTGCTACAGCAAAGGGACTTCTTCCCATGAAAGTACTCATGTTCACTAAACACAAATTTTCAGGAAACTAAAGAATGCACTCCCCACCCACCTGCATACACAATGTTGTTCAGAAACCACATCTTCGCAGTGCTGATCTCCAAATTAAGAGCCCATGAAAGAATGTGGCTTCAAGAAAGCCTATTTCCTTGTGGGTTTGTACATGTTTTCAAGTATCCATTAGTTGGTGACAACTTGATATGCAGAGTTTTCATCTCACAGAATTAATAAAGCAGTGAACAAATTTAGTAAATGAGGACTTGCAGTAATCAAAGGTAAGATCCCACTGGCCCAGTTCTAAGGTTCTGCTAGTGGTGCAATATGAACCACCTTGCCTGTGTTAGATAGAGAGCATTTTGTTCTTCCTTTCTGTCCTCTTTTTCTCTCTGCTTTAATCTTTTCTTTAAAAAATTATGGTAAAACCTACGTAACATAAAATTTAGCCCTCTTGATGTTTTTGAAATGCACAATTCAGTAGTGCTAGTACATTCCCGTGCAAGCAAACTCCAGAACATTTTTCATTGTCCAATTCATGATCTTATACATATATGCATACACACTTATATTTGTTGTAGGGGCATAATATAGCAAAATCAAGAGACTGGGGTGTGGGCGATGTGGGGTAACTATGGTTTAGGATCAAATGCATATCGTATTGTTACTTCATACACATTTATGATCATACAACAACTCAACTCTTTAATAAAAATGTATGTATAAAAGAAAATGCAAGACAAATAATGCACATTAATAATTAAAAAAAAAACCCCAGAATTGTATCTGTCAGATGAGAAGTCCTTCTTTCCCCTGCCCTGCCTCCAAACCGTTCCCTGGCAACCACTGTTCTACCTCTGTTTTTATGAACTTGACTAATCTAAGGACCTCATACAAGGTATGAATGTTTTTGTGACCAACTTATTTCATTTAGCATTATGCCTCAAAATTCATCCATGCTGTATTCTGTGTCCGATTTTCTTTCCCTTTTAAGGTGGAATAATATTCCATTGTGTGTCTATATCATGTTTTTGTATTTATTCATCTATAGATGGACACTTGGGTTGCTTCCACATTTTGGCTGTTGTGAATATTGCTGCTGTTTTAATCTTTCTAAAACTTGTACAAAACATTCACTGCAGGAAATAGTCACAAGAAACTTTAACTTGGGAGCATTTAGTAATCTTAAAATGAAATAAAGTGCTTTCTGTCAGTCATTATCAAGGATGAAAGAAAGTGCAAGCTACAGATTTTAACTTGCCACACAATGACTGACTGGTGGAATGTTCTGTTTCTTCAGAAAGAGCTGAATAAATCATTGTTTTTTGTTTTGTTTGTTTTGTTTTGTTTTGGTTTTCTGATCCTAAAGATACTACCTGGTCATTGCAGAAAATTTAGAAACTAGAAAAAAAAATTGATGAAATTGTCCCTAACCCATTACCCAGAGATATGCACTATAAAGATTCTGGGGCTTGTCTCCTAGCTTTTCCTGCTATATTATATAAATTTATATTAAAAATTTTAGACACTGTATATACATCTATACAGTTCTTTGTGAATACCCATGTAATATTCCATTTCATAGATATGTAATAACTAATTATCCATTTCTCTATGATTTTGACATTTATTTTCAATGTTTTATCTATTATAATCCTCTGATGAACAACTTTCTACAAAATCTTAATTGATATTGCAAATTACGTTTTTTGGCTAGATAACCAAAAGCAAAATTATTGGGTACAAAAGTATGAATTTTGTAAATTTGTTAATATAGATAATTTGCAACCAATTTAAAGTGTCCTTTTAGCACATATTTACCAGCATTATTATTTTTATTAATCCGCTTATTTGTAAGACCAAAAATGGTATTTCTGCTTTGCTTTAACTTAAATTTTCCTAAGTTTAATGACTCTTCGTATTTCTTCTGTGAGTTGTCTCATTCCTATTTCTTATTCTTCTAGTAGAATATCAGTATTTCTTTTATGGGTTTATAAGAGCTCTTTGTTGATTAAGTAGATAACCCTTTGTTATTTTGTTGGAAATATAGTACTGAATTTGCATTTGCCCTTATTTTTTTAAAACCGTCTTGTTATCTAAATTTCAATTTTAATGGAATTTAATCCATTAATCTTTTGTGATTTCTTAAGCTGCTTTTATGCTTAAAGTGCCCTTCTCTGGGATTAATTGATTAATTAATTCTGCTAATCTTTTAATGTTTCTATTTTTGCTTTTGATTTTTTAATCTACCTAAAAGTTATTATGGTGCTCTGTGAAATCACAACCTAATTTAATCTCCCTATCTCACTCTCGCTTTGCACTGACCATTGCTAAATTTAAACAATTTTTCCAAAAGGAACAAATGTCTAATGATGTTTTAGGAAACAGAGTTGTAGCATTTTTGTATTAAGTATAGTTTAGGTTACTGTTTAAGATAGTTATTAAGGAAATATAATCTATTGTTGGTTCACTAAGAGCTTCTATCAGGAACAAATTTTCATTTTTATTAAATAAATTTTTTCTGCTTCTACTAAGATGATAATGAATTTCTTTGTTTTGTCCTAATATTACACATATACACAAAAACACACTTGAAATATATAATTTTCTAGTGTTATAGCACTTTTGTATCAGCAGGTTAAATACAACTAAATCATGGCAGATTGTTATTTGAATATAGCTGGTTAATGTAATTTATTAGCATATTGTTTCTCATTTTTATTTTATTATGTAAGTAAAATTGGGTATTCAATTTCTTAGCTTTGGTATCAACGTTACATTAGTTTCATAAATGGTAGCTTTTTTATTAGTGCATTATAGTTGTACATAATGATGGGATTTGTTGTAACATATTTTTAGATGCACACAATACAGCAATACAATTTGGTCAATGCCACCCCTCGCACCCCTCTATCTCCCTCCTCCCATCCCCTGATCCCTTGCTTTTTTCTGGGTCCTATATTTTTCCTAAAAATTCCAAGTACAGTGACATAATTCTTATACCTATGAAGAATATTTTTTATATACATGTCTATAATATATACAGTGACATACTTATAAATGCTTGGTATGTACCTTGCTTTATCTCAGTTCCAACATTTCTCCTTCTCTTACCTTCCTATCATCCCTTGTTATTCTTCCAAATATTTGACAACAGGATTGAACATTTATGTTTTTGTGAAGGCATGCAGTATAGCTTGTTCAAATATCTTATGCAGTATCTTACAACTGTATCTCATAATTATTAGCATATTACATGTTTGTTCTATGGTTCTAATCCATGAGTTTATCTACCTTTCCCCCAAGCCTGTACTTAACTCCAGCTTCCACAAATGAGGGAAAACATTTGGCCCTTGAATCTCTGGATTTGGCTAACTTTGCCAGCATGCTTTCTTCCATAGCCATCCACATAAATGGTAGTTTTTTGTATAAAATATTTCCATCTGATTTGATCTTATCAGAACTAAACTAACAATTCTTTTTATCTTTTCAAGGAACTATCTCATGAATTTATCAATTCTTTTTGTTTTATTTATTAATCTTTGTTTACATCTTTATTGATTCCTTATTTCTATCTTGTCTCAACCTCTTGGGTTGAGTTATTTTTCTTTTGTTTTGGGGGTGTTGGGTCTTTTGGAATAAAGTAAAATATATTTACACATATACGTAAGGCTCAAATGGCGGAGATAAGAATGAGTAAATTCCATCTGCCTCTTATAAGACACTTGAAAATTAACCGCATCAGCTTATGGAGCAAAAATTCTGAGGTCATACTTATTAAATCAGCCTTAATACTTCAAACTATTAACACTCTTTTAGATTTAAGTGACAGATCCCTCATGAACAGTCTTAGACCAAAGCAGGATTCAATGGCTAGACTAAAGAGAGTTCCAGTCACTTGCAACCAAAAGCTTCCTTAATTCATTAGAATACATTTCAGGAGAGTTTCTCAAGTGTGTCCTCCACATTACTGGTCTATTATATTTGCATTAACAGTTTCAACCTTTATTCCTTTCTATGCAGATTTCAATTCAGCTTTCATATTTTGGGTTTTCCTACTTCTTTTGCTCATTTCAATAAGTTTCTTTTCAGAGTTACCTTTATGTCAGTCTTGTCATTTCTGTTCTGTTCACAAAGAAGCCATGTCCTTGGACATATTTTCATGATTTCAAGTAGATATATTATAAAACTTTAAAGTGTTTCTTAGTGACATTTTTTCCAGAGCCATGATCTTCCTTTGCATATTAAAACATGGTATTTTTTATTCTGTATTGTTTCATATACCCCTAAATTGATTTTTTTCCATATGTTTTCCTTCTGAAATTTGGAGATCTCATCATTTGATCCCAGTGTTTGCCAACACACAGGGTGAATTAAGAGTTGTTGACTATTCTCAGAGCTAAACCTGAAGGTGAAACCTAGGTACAAAATCTCTAATACAGTGCATATCAACAAGGGATAGAATCATTACCAGGAGAATTCAAAACGTGGGTAGGTAGCATAGGTTGTGTGGTAGGCAGACAAGTTGAAAGTGTCCGTCCTGCCCCTGCAGCAAGACTATATCCTACTTCTTGCAACTTGTGATTATGTTACTTTAAATGCCAAAAGAAACTTCATAGCTATGATGAAGGCACTGGGTCTTGAGATGGAGAGATTATCTGGAATTACCTAGATGGATTCAATCTAATCACACATCCTTAAAAGTAGGGAGAAACTTTCCAATTTTCTTTGCTGTGGTCAAAGAAATGTGATCACAAAAGAAGGATCAGAGGGATGTTGCAAAAGAATGTCAAACTGCTGTCACTTTAGCTTTGAAGAAAGAGGAAGGTGACCACAAGCCAAGAAATGTGCATGGTCTCTAAAAATTGATTGCAGCCTTTACCTGACAACCAGCAAGAAAGTGAAGACCTCAAGGACTTGGATTCTGCCTACAACCCCAATCAGCAGGAGGCAGATTCTGCCCAGGAGCCTCAGCAAGGAATGGAGATACTGACACTTGGATTTTAGTCTGGTGAAATACGTGCCCAGCTTTTGACCTACTTTAACACTTGTCTAAGTGGTTAAATTTGTGGTAAATTTATGTCATAGAAATCCAATACAAATTACCTCAGTGACAGATTGTGGCAGATATAATTTTCTAAACATGGCCCAATATTGTCCTTGATATTCTTCTCATTGAAAAGTAGATTTTCCCCTAAGCTCAAATCTAGGCATTCTAGATTCATTTTATTTATTTATTTATTTGTTTATTAGCACATTATAGTTTTACGTAATGATGAGTTAGTTGTCACATATTCCTAGATGCACACAAATTAGCAATACAATTTGTTCAATACCCCCCCCCCCACACACACTCCTCTACCTCCATCCTCCTGTCCCATGACCCCTTGCCTTTCTTCTGGGTTCTATATTGTTCCTAAAAAATCCAAATACAGTAACATAATTCTTATACCTATGAAGAACATATATATATATGAAGAACATATATATATATGATATATATATATATATCATACGTGTGTGTGTGTGTGTTTGTGTGTATCTATAAAACTTTAGTATATACAGTGACACATTTGTAACTGCTTGGAATGTACCTTACTTTGCTAGATTTAATTTTAACCAATAAAATTAGGCAGGAGCAGATGCTGCATGATTTCCATGTAAGGTCAGAAAAGGTCATGAAGGTTTTACCTTATTGCCTGGAATGTTCATACTCAGAGCCCTGTGGCTACTGTGTCTGACTACCCTAAGGCAACCACACTATGATGGAGTAAAGCCACATGGTGAGGACCCAGATAGGTGCACTGATGGACAGTTCCAGTCTTGAATCCTCCTTGCCCATATGTCAAGTATGTGATTGAAGAAGCATTACATGATTTTAGCGCTCTGAATTTGAGTGCCCCAGCCTTTATGTTTTTCCAGCTGAGGCCCAGAAAGAGTCTAGAAGGGACAAGTCATTTTTTTTTAAGAGATAGAGGGACAGAGAGGGGGGGAGAAAGAGAGAGAGACAGAATCAATTTTATTTAGTTTTTCATATAGCTTTCATTGCTCTGTCACTTTCTTGTGTACATGGTGCTGGGGTTTGAATCCACATCTTTGCGCATGCCAGGCAAGAGCTACAACCACTGAGCCACCACTCCAGCCCTGGGACAGGTCTTCTTTAATGAGCCCTGTCCAATTCATGATCCACAGAATCTATGAACATTGCAAAATGATCATTATTCTATGCCACAAATATCAGGGTACTTTGTTACCTGCATTAATAACTGGAACACAGGGGTACTACCTGAATTAGGTACCCAAGGATAAGTGAAGCATTCAAGAAAGAAAATCACTTTCCCTCCAAAACTAACAGTGCTCCCATTGAGAAATGTTACCCTATAGTATTAACACATATCTACTGGGGCTTGGGGGTGTAGTGGTACACAGTGTGCTTAGCACACATGAGGCTGTGGGTTCAATTCCAGCATATATCTGTTTATATATTTTACAGATAGGACCAGCTGTATATCTATACATACCTATGCATATAGATATACAGTTGTATTTGCTGATTTAACATTGATTTCTCTAAGCAGCTTACAATTCTTTGAGAAAAATCTATTCCTTCAGAAGGCAGTCTTCTATATTTCCTGTCTCTCTCCCACCTTTTAGTCCTTGAGTAACTAGGAATCCTAAAATGTAACTCATCTCTTTTGACTCACCACGCTTCTGCTATGATGTAGGCTGGGACATGCTTCTGAATACATGAAGAGTTTAATAAGTAAGAGGGAGGAAAGAGAAGGTGAATGATAGAACTTATCCCTTTAGACTCAATTGGTGTTTACTTATTGTCGGGAAAGTACCCACACACTGGAGTTAAATGCACACAATGAGGGTGTGCCAAATTGTTCCTTGGATTTTTTTTTAAAGAGAGAGGGACAGTGAGAGAGAGAGAGAGAGAGAGAGAGAGAGAACAATTTTTATTTTTAGTTTTTCATGTGGCTTTCTTTGCCTGGAGATTTCATTGTGTATGTGGTGCTGGGGTTTGAACTCGCGTGCTTGCGCATGCTACAACCCCTGTTCCTTGGATTTTTTTTTTTTTTTGTTCCTTGGATTTTTATAATCATCTGTCTTGTATTGTTTCAGAAGGAGGAACTCATGGAAGGTAGTTTAAGAATATATTTTCATTGGGTTGGGAATTTAGCTCAGTGGCAGAGCAATTGCCTAGCATGCACGAGGACCCAAGTTTGGTCCTTAGCCCTGAAAAAAAAAAAAGAATATGTTTTCATGCAATCAATAAAAACTGGAAAGTAAAATATACCTATAATCTATCTATCTTTATCTCTATCTATCTATCTATCTAATCAAAGGGAGATCAGTAGAAGAAAGAAGCAGGGGGTGGAAGAAGGTGAGGGAGGGGGGAGTGCTAGGGAGGGATATTAGCCAAATTATATCCTTATATTTTGTGCATGTAACAATAAACCCCATCGTTATGTATTGCCATAATGCACCAATAAAAAATGAAGATAAAAAGAATGTTTTCAGTCCATCACCATCAATAAGGCTGTTAGTTGAAATTCCACCTAATCTTTAGCAACTTACCTTCCTTAACTCAGGTCCACAACTCCATCTGCCAGTTTTCTCCATTTCTGTGTTTCTGTGTGCATTTTACAGGAAGTCATAGCCTCTCAGACATCTCTAGAATGCCCCTTTGTGACCCCAAGTTGCAGACATGTTTTTAAAAGCTTTTGCTATAGGACCTTACCTTCAATATTTTAACATAAGATATGAAAGTAAATTAGAGAATAGTTTGATATATGGAATTTATCTCCACTCCAGTTTTTCAGGAATGCATCTGTTCATGTCTTAAGGCATACATAAATGAATTGATAATTTGATATCAGGGGGAGTTGGCTACATATGTGACACTTATTATGACACTACAGAATTTGGAAGGAATAGCATTATATTTGAAGGAATAGAATTATGTTAAGTATTTTTGATAGATTAGTATTTCAACTTCTGGTGTTTCAGTGTGCAAATTAAAATTAAACTTCATTTAATTAATTAATTATCACATTCTATTGACTATCAAACAAATATCTGAATTAAGTGCCAGGCTGTGAGTTTCTTTGTAGAAATCCACTTTAACTGTGCAGGTAAACAATCATTAAGTTGAAAACAGATGATCATTGAAGGATTTGATAAATAAAAAAAGCAGAAAAATAATTGTCAGTTTGCCTGGTCGTGAGACCAACTCATTTATGAGGAAATGGGTCACAACTAAAAATCATAAATTAAAGAAAACTATTGAAATTTGAAACAAAAATAGAATAATAAAATGTCATTATTGTCCATTATATATCCAAGCAAATAAGTAAATGTGTTTCATTTTACTTCTAATACCACATCCTTTTTAAATGAAAGGAAGTTACTTTATCCAGTCACCTAGTAAAATGTTCACTGTAGTATGCTGTATATTATTTGAGGTTTTGTCCATAAGATAAAATTCCCCAAGTAATTTTTCTAACTGAGCTCATAACTCTTTCACCCCCTTCATTCCTGAATATGCATGATTTCCCATTACTGTTTATGGTTAGGACTTCTTCTGTCTTTACAGTACATGGGCACAAAAGCCTATGTTATATTTGCTATGGGAACCATAATTTTTAAGGCCCCTGTGCTTATAAAGTCTTTACCTTTATTATATTACTATAAAGTAGATTTTATATTTTATAGAGGATTACATATCAAAGCAGCACAATGCTGTACCAATGTGTGGCCTGAGTTGTGAGTTTTGTGGTGTTGTGACTTATTTTTTTTTAAATTGGTGCTACATAGTTTTACATAGTGAAGGGATTCGTTGTTACATGTTTATACATTCTCAGGTAGTGACAATATAACATGAACCCAATTCTTACCCAGGATCCCCCCCACCTTCCCTGTTGGCTGTACACTCCCCTTACCCAAGTCATAATAATGCAGGATTTAGGGGAAGTCTAGTTATAACGAGGGTGGAGTGGGAGAGGAAGGAGGGGAGAGGAATGAAGGACAAGGGGGGACTATAAATACTGTATGGTATATTTTACTACCCTGAGAAGTTAAATAATACTCATACTGGCATTTGAATCTAGAAAATTAAAAAAATTTATTGCATATGTGTAAAATTTATTATATATGTGGATTATTCTTTTAAAACCACAGTCAGGGAGTTAGTTCCTTGCAGCACTACAAGCAACTTGATTTGTGTTCATGGTTGGCCTCATCTGCTTGCTTATCTTTATTCATTATTCCCCTTCTTCAGTGCTTCCCTATATTGAAATTATTAATGATGTCCTCTGTCATGAGACTTCTCCTTGCCTCCCACTAAATCCAGCAGAATATAGTTCCACATCATATTGATATTAGGCTTGGTGGCATGACTAGCTTAAGCCAATAGAATGTGGGCAGAAGTGACAGTGTGTCAATTTTGAGCCAAACTCTTAAGAGATAGAATGTCCTCTGTACTTCTGTCATCCTCCATGAGCAGATCATGAATGTGCCATTTGCAGCTGCTGGTCCCAAAATAACGAATACTTGTGGAACAGATCTGAACCCAATCCAAAGTCTGGAGTTTAGCTGAGCTCAGTTTGGCCCAGACAAGCCTAAGCAAGTCCATGTGAACTATAGCCAACCTGTAATTCCTGAATGAGGAAAAATAAATGCTTATTTTTGCAAGTCATTGGGATATTGGGCTTGTTTGTTATACAGTATTGTTGAAACAATAGAAAATTAATATTGTTCCCATTTTTAGTTTCCATGCATTTGTCTTCCCTTGTGCATGCTTCATGTTTTTGGCTGGTTATTTCAATGGGTGGAATCAACCATTGAGTAAGCATCTAGTTATTCTCTTTTTTTTTTTTAAGAGAGAAAGACAGTGAGAGAGAGAGAGAGAGAGAAAGAGAATCAATTTTTACTGAGTTTTTCCACATGGCTTTCATTGCTCTGACACTTAGTTGTGTACATGGGTTGCTGGGGTTTGAACCCATGTACTTGGGCACACCGGGCAAGTGCCGTAACCACCAAGCCATCGCTCTAGCCCCCTCTAGTTATTCTCTTGAAGTAGCATGTGAACCTAATCAAGATACTTCATTTAAGTGGACCACACACTCATATCTTATTTAAACATACTTATCTGTTGCAGACAGGCTTTAGGATATCCCCCAACTATCCCTGCCTCTTGGTACATATGGCCCATGTAATAACATCCTTGTAAGTGTGGAAGGGACCAGTGACTTGCTTCTATATTGTAATGGTAAGAAGGATATTGCCCCCATAATTACATTAGGTAATATATAATGTCTCTCTTGCTAGAAAACTTGCTCTCCTTCCCTTTCTCTGTGTTTTGATGAAGTAAGCTTCTGTGTGGTGAGGCTCATGTGGCAAGAAACCGTGAGCAGCCTCCAGCTGTCAGGCTGTAAGAAACTGAGGCCTCAGTTCTATAACTAGCAGGGAACTGACTTCTGCCCATAACCATGCAAGCCTGGAAACAAATCTTTCCCCAGTCAAGACTTGAGCTAGCCTCAGTTGAATTGCGAACAGTAGGGAGAGATCTTGGAGCAATGAACCTAGTTAAACATGTACAAACTCTTGACCTGCAGAAACTGAATTATAAATGAATATTGTTGTTTTAAGCAGCTAAATTCGTGGTAGCTTGTTACATTGCAATAGATAAATCACACACTATTCAATTGTGATGATTTCTGTAAAGTGGTACATATTTTCTTTATTCATTTCAAGTGTTTATTGAATACCTACCAAATACAAGGCACTTCTTAAAACACTTGGGTATCCAAAGGTAAGTAAGACACATTGCTTGCCCTTAAGGAGCTCATAGTCTAGACATTTAAGTAGCTGCTCAAAACACAATGGGATAAACAGTTTAATAGAGATATGAACTCAATCCATGTTGCTTATTTATTCTTTTCTTTGCACATTTTAAGCCTGTACCTGGAAAAAACTTAGGGGTCTTGTATGGTATAAAGCACTATAAAATCACGGCTGAAATATGTTTATTAAGGAACCATTTTAATAACACACCTGACCAAGAAAAAATAGCTCAGTGGAAATAATTGCAATCAGAGAGAAATAAAACCTCAAGGAAATGATTTTACTTACTTGTGATCATGAGTCCATTTTCCTTCCATGAAACTGTTGAAAATCTCCCTCCAAAAAGTTCTTTCTCCTTCTATGGCAAAGTTTTGAGATATGATGCATTTGGAACAGAAGCTAAGATACTACTTTTACTACCATTTAGGCATATTGGTGGGCATATCATAGAAGGTGTTTGGGCAATACACCAAAAATATCTTTGTCTTTTTTATGTCCAAAGTAAAATCTCAAATTTATTATTTGGGTAATATGTTGATTTTCATATACCCACATAATATTACCCAACATATTATGTGGGTAAATGTTGATTTTCAATCATTATTGTTATATTTAATTTGCTCTTCCTGTAGACTATCTTTTCTGATCAAGACTCCAACATAATAATAATAGCTATTTTTTAATTGAATGGTTACTAGGTGTTAAATGTGTTACAGGAGCCTGTCTCATATAATCCTCACAACAACCTAACACCTTAGGGACTATTATTATCCTTGTCCCACAGACGATCTGAAACCACAGAGGATAACTAACAAGTGCCTTGCTTTAGGTTTCATCATTAGCAAATAAAAGCAGCTAGGATTTGAACTTGGGCAATTCTCCTACTGAATCTAAGGACTTAACCTATCATTGTATATTGTTTCTTAAGATTTCTGACTGCTTTATTATCTTTTTTCCCCTTTTATTTATTTTTACATTATTTTTAAGGGCAATTTTGAGCAAGTTTGCCTGGGTGATAATTAAAAACATAAAGTGAAAAAAAGGGGCCCAACAGCATCAAAGCATTTGACATTTCTCAGGTATCTAAAAATGTTGACAAGTGAATTTATCTATGTTTTAAAAACTGATCTAGTTTCTCATGAGATTCCCCACACATTAGTTAACAGAATACAATTCTGTATTATATTGTGAGGTAGGGTATGTGACTTTAAAAAAAGGTTAAAATACAGTGGCTTAACTTATACTAACTTACAAGGCACAAGTTCTTTCTCTCTAAGAAAAGAGGTAGTGAGGAAGTCCAGTTTGGGCAGGCAGGTTTCCACAGAGCAACCCAGTGATCCAGTTTCTTTCCATCTGGTTTCTCTGCAAGGCTGTGCACGCTGGGAGCTGGGTCACCTCTATGTCTATTTCAGGTGGCAGTAACAGAGGAGGAGAGGCAGTGTGGGGTAAGCAATGTGGAAAACAAACACATTGCCCCTTCTTATACTTCAAGGATGAAAATGATGTCACATGGCCACACCCAGTCATAAACAGGAATGGGGGCCATGTGCCCAGCTAAATCTCAATTCCAATAAAAGAAAAGAAAAAATGAAGTTGGAATGGGGGAGGAGCCAGGGTCTATCACACATATGTGTGCAGATACTACGTACAAATCAATCTCAGGGTTTGGATTTTGGAGTTTTTTTCTTCGTAGACTCTGTAAATAATATCATATTTATTTTCCATGACTACTATGAGAGTTAAAATGACTTTAAAGCCAAAACCTAATGATTAATGGTGGATTGGTTGAGAACTACTAATAGTTTTTCAATATAGCATTAGTAAATGGTTACTTTATATTAGATGAGATTGTTTTGAAATAATACACAAGAAGAAAAGTGTATACATGCACTGGGTAACTAGCAGAAGGAACATAGCAAACACATATTATTTTGTTTGCCAAACAACTCTTTTTCCTTTGCCAAATAGCTGTGATATTTTAGGAAATCGATGCTCTTCCATTCCTTGAGGTTGGTGGTGGAGGGCAGAATGAACCTTTTAAGTGCTTGCTGTGCTAATGGTTAGCTTCTGAGCGAAGCTACACTAAGGAGTTCTCTCTGCCTAGAGCCAGACTGTATAGACTGCAATGGGTGAACCCATCCCAGGAGTCGTAGGAGCAGGACATCTTCCTACGTCTTGTCAGTTAAAAGGTAGTACAGTTCCCTCTTGCTCTTTCTAGTTTCTTAAAACCCCCTTGCTTCTTTGGGTCCATCACTATGTAACTCATTCCCTGTATTAAATTCTCTCTATAATATATAAATAGTTTTTCTCGGTTAGACCTTGACTGATTAAATGGCCTACTCTCTTGGGGTTCACAGTTCCAGCCACATGCAAAGACTGACTAGTTGCCTTTTAATTCCAATTCTCCGTTTTCTCAGAAAGAGAAGTTGATCGACCTGGTTTGTGGGAATAGGAGTGGGGAGAAAGAAGAGGTAATTGAGGATGGTGGGTAATAGTTTTTATTATGAACTGGAAAAACAGTATCCAGAAATATCTGCTACAAGAACACAGGGCAGGGTGTGGGGGTACTTAAATGTCTATGTTACCCTAAAAACTTTTAGTAATTTTTATTATTATCATCACAATCTTTATTATAATCTTAATTACATTTGTAGTTAAAATAACTTTTTTTGTTATCAAATAATTTTTATTTATTCATTTATTTATTTTTTCAGGGCTGAGGACTGAACTCAGGGCCTTGGGCATGCCAGGCAAGCGCTCTGCCACTGAGATAAATTCCCAACCCCAAATAATTTATTTTTGACAATGGTCAGTACAGTAGCCACAAGATCAGAACTCAAACCTGAAGACTTTCACATAATTCTGGTGCTAGTTACAAGTCCCAGAATATCAGCTATTCTACTTATCACTTTCCTATACGTTCTGGACCCTACAATTACCTCATAATGTTCAATAATTTGATGAATTTCTCAGAAAAAAGAAAACACTTTACTTACATATACAAGCTTCTTATAACTCAAGAAGTTTACAAATAGAAAATTAACAAATACAAAAGATGCACAGGGTATGGAAAGGGTCAGAAGAAGTTGGGGTAAATAGGAATTCTAGGAAACAGCTAGTTCAAAATACTCCCCCAATCTCTGTTTTCTTCTACAGCAGGTTACTGCAAAGATTAACCCTTTCCATCATGACTTAGATGAACTCCCCTCTTTTAACTATAAAAAGAGAGACGCTGACTCTGCACATTCCCACATAATCCTTCATAAACAACTGAACAGTTTTTTTAAAAAAATAACTCTTCAATAATCTTTTTTATTTTCGTAACAGTGAAAGGCTTTATCTTGTTCTATTTGGGGTTAGCTGCAATTGTTTTAAAAGGGGAGGTGCTTTTATTTTTTCTTCTAGTTTCCACACCAAGAGCTGCAATGCGCCACAAAAATCCCAGCTCTTAGCTGGGTAGCTGCTAATACTTTTGGGCTGCAGAGACCCGAGGGACCTGCAATCAGCCCAAATTCCCAGTTTTATCTGGGAATTGCTGCAAACACTAGAAGCGGGCTGTTTTGGCTGCTGGAATCTGTAGCAGCCCAGACTCCATTCACGAGTGGGAGCAGAGAATCCAGCCTCATCTCAAAAACCCTGCATCACTAGCACACAACTACCTGTAAAAATAAATGCCATGATGGCCATTTTTTTCTAAGAAAAAAATCTGATGTTGCTTCGAAATTAATTGTTCTACCTTAAATACATAAACTGTATCATAATGAGATGAATTTTATACAATACTTATATTTTATAGAGTTACTAATCATCAGTTTTATTACTTTATAGTTTCTTTTTCCAAGTTTAGATTGCTGGCCACTCTCTGCCTTGTCAGGGTGCTCTAATGTTTGGGATATAACAGATCCCTCAAGTTGTTTCTTGGTGAGTAAGAAGAAAGAAGCCAGAGAGAAGAAGATGGGTCCCTAGAGTCATGTTGTGGCCTAAAGGGTCATTGTAGCTGCACTCTATGGGGTCTCCCAGTCTGGGAAACACCAAGATAGAGGTAATGGAAGATGACTAGGCTGATGCCCTACATCTCACTTTTTGCCTGATAAGCTCCTAATGTAACCCAGGTGCTTGGGTGACTATTCCTTGTAACCCAGAAGAACCTGACCAATCCTTAGTATAAGAAAGAGGTGATGATCTGGGGTGAGAAATATTTTGGGGGCTGTAGAATATTGATTGTTTACCTTCAATGGCTGACGGAGCTACACCTGGCTGTTGCTGCCCAGCACCAAGAGATTCATACCACTTATCACTAGTCTGGGAAAAGATCAAAATTTGAACTAGTTTCTACAGAAAGCAACTAGCTTTTGCACCATCAAAAAAATAAGTCAGGACTACCTATGCTATTTCTTCATATACATACATCCCAACACTTCCTTGGGGTTTGTTGCTTGAACATCAGGTCAGTATACGCCAGTCTAATGATAACGATGACTAGTCTAGCCACAACTCCCAATTAGGAAGTTTTTACATTTTATTTATTAGTTCTGATTAAATCCAACCAAGGCACTAACTTAACCGGTTCAGCTTCTGTAACAGAAAGGCTACGGATAAAGAGGGACTCCCTAAGTGAAGTGGAGCATTTGCGCATGAACGAACGTCTCCCATATAGGCATCTTCCTCTCAAGCTAGTTAACTTTTGGAAATCAGACCTTTCTTTGCCTTGGTTTCCTTTTTTGGGGGGACTCAACAGAATCAATTCCTTTGGAGCTCTTTTAAAGACAGGCTAATAAAAGGCCATAAATCTTTTTTACTAGGTGAAGCATTTACCACTCTAATTAGCATTACCATTCAAAGGCTTTCATATTGGGGAAATAAACACCAGCATCCCACGTGCTCCCGCTAAAGGGAGTCTTAAATCATGATTAACCAGAGGTCGAGGGCAACAAGGCAAGAGTTTAGACATTGATTGCATTCAGATGGTCTCTCATTCCCTTATGGAGATGCCACAGGGCTGAAGATACTATTCTAGATTGTGAGGGAAATGATAAAATCTCAGTTGAACACTGTGGGGTTGTAAAAAAAAAAAACTTTTATAACAGTTGTTTCTCTGCGGGTTGGTTATATTACGAAGTAAGTCTGCACAAAGTGCTAGCGTGGCATAGTTGGGTAAATTTCAGAGTGACAGATAAGCTGGGTCAGGAGACTCAACTACAGAAAAACATCGAATGGGAAGGTCCTTCACATGCGACAAAAACATGTAAATTCCTCGGCAGGAGTGCCAACTCTCAGGAGGGTTCAAGGGGCTGACTTCTCTTATTCTCAGCCCAATCTTGGAAGTTCCTGGTGGGTGCAAACCGCTGATCAGGATCCAGGAGCTCGCTCCCAGCCGCTGGTGAGCCCCACGCGCATGCGCTCTAACAGCCGACCGGCCCGGCGGAGAAGGGCGGGTCCGGAGGCTCACTCCCCTCCTACTCGCTCCTCGTGGGCCCCTGACACCTGGCCCCGAGAGCGAGCGCGTGCGTGCCCGCGCAGGCGCCTGCGCACGAGCGTCCCGGGCGCGCGGGCCCCGGGGTTGAGACGGAGCGCGGGGAGGGCGCGCGAGAGGAGGCGGTCGCCGTTACGGCGCGAGCGTGGTCACGTGGCCGCTGGTCACCGCCGCCACCCCCTCCCGTCCTGTTCTCTTTCAGGTCGGGCCGGGCCCCGCAGGTTCCGCGAGCTCCCGGCAGACTGAGGGAGAGGGAGAGAGAGAGAGAAAGACAGAAAGAGGAGGGGAGGAGGAGGATTCAGGGAATAGGAGCTGGGGAACCCACCTGCGCCACAGGTAAAACAAAATAATGATGACGATAATCGTAAAAAAAAGCCCAAGCCCCTCGAGCGCCCCGTCTCCCTGCACTGTAGCCTCCACATGCAGTCGCTCCCTCCCCGGCCTCCCAGGACTGGTCCTGCCGCCCCTCGCGCCGCTGCCGCCAGGGAAGGCCCGAGGCGGCGGCCGCGCCACCCCGCGTCCGTGCGCCTCCCGCAGGCGGCGAGGGGCTTGGGGGCAGGCGGGGGCCCCGGGCGGGCGCGGCGCTGCCCGCTGCCTGCCCTGCCTAGGAGTCGGGGGCCAGGCTGGAAGGCCAGCTCCAGAGGGCAGAGCTTGGCGGCTGCAGGGGCGCCACTTCCTACTTGGTCAATTTCCTGGGTTCATTTCAGCCTTGGGCAGCGCGCTTCCTTCTCAGGCCGGAAGCGAGATGGGCCCGGAGTCTCCAATCTTTTTAAGAATGCAGCTTTTGAGAAGCGTTGCCTTAACTTTTCCTTCGTTTATTGTGATTTCAGTTTGTTCACCTGTAAGAATGTGCAGTTTGAGGCCTATAAATGAGGACGTGAGAAAAACTTTGCAGACGTTTAAACTTCTTTTTGGGTTTTTTTTTTTTTTTAACTTCCTCTACTTTTCCTGGAAACACACAAACCTTCCCAAACAAGATTCTTCTCTGCAAGTAATCCCGGGTTTGGTCAGTACTAGTTATTAAATAGTTTCATTTACAGGAATGTGAACTGTTTAAAGTTTACATCCTTCAGACTTTTTTTTTGCTTCGGTAGAATGACTTTCTGGACAGAGTTGTATCAACTCTGAATTGGGGTAAATCTCAATTTTAATGTGCAGATGCCCTGAACTTTTCATTTATCCATTAGTACTCTTCGTATGTCAAAATGTCCCAATAAAAACTATATATTATTAGTGTTGTGCTACTGCACAAAATAAGACGAAGCATTAAAGATAATGTTGCTGAAAAATAAACCACTGAACGCCTTTATCAGTGGCAAAGATTCATAAACAATTCACACTGGTTATTTCTCTTTGGGCTTTTCAGATTCCATGTGTTGGTAATTTTCATACGATCTCAGAACCCAGATGTAACTGAACACTTAATTATTACAACGACGTGCAGCCGTGTCAGAGCTAAAACCTTAATGTGCATAGAAATCATTTGGTGCTCTTGTTAAAAATGCAGATTCTAATTTAGTAGATCTGTGATGCAGCTTGGTACTCTGCATTTCTAAGGTGATGCTGGAGGGGGACATCATCCTTTAATACCAAGAATGTTGATAACTTCTAAGAAGTGTAGTGATGTATCTGTAAGTGAACATGTTCCTTTTCATAATCCACCCAAGGTGTAGAGGTGGCTACAGAGTGAACTGAGAAAACTTGTCTTAGGGAAATCCTTTATGCAGAGTGAATATTGTGATCCCAGTCTGGATCCCAGGGGAGGGATAGGAAAACTGCAAATACTTTATGTGCTAAAGTGCTGGCATCACCTGGCCTGTGATTTTCTTCCTACAGAAGCTTGGTGTACTTCTGTCTGAAAGACTTACTCAGCTATAAGTAACTGGGTTTTGTCAATGTATAAACAAGTAATGATGAATGTACCTCTGAATTACTGCTGGGATTAAAGTTTCTTTTATTGGTAGAAGTATTGGGTGCCTGCTTTCTCTTATTCAAATACAGCCTCAGTTGGGTATTACCTTGGCAGTGAGTTTGTCAAGCAATCATATTTATTGAGGATATCCTAACTGAATTCAAATTTTTTCTAATGCAATTTTTTATTGTAAGCCTAAAAAATATACAGTGTCACACAACCTTATATAATTTATGTATGTAAAAATGATTCTACTTTTTAAATTTTTATAGTGCTGGGGATTGAACCCAGGGCCTCACACATACTAAGTACTTTTAAATAACTATAAGAGTATTAATAGCAACTACTTTTAGTCCCATAATTTTTATACTCTTCATTCTAGTCATGACTTTGCCTTTGTTGCTTTCATGTTGTTAAATAATATGTAATGGTATTTTTGAAGCACTGAATGCCAGGCACTGTTTTAAGCACTTTACATATCTTAACTCACAACGACCTTTGAGGAAACTGAAACAGGGTACTTTGCATGCATGGGTTTATTCAGCTAATTCAAAGCTGGGGTTCTGTCTGACTTCAAAGTCCTTGTGTTTTATATCTTCTGTGTGATGCCTTTTTATTATTATTTAGAATGTAATGATATTGTTTTCAGTTGTTTACTCCAAAATTGAGAATTATGAGCTTTACTTTCATTTCAAAAGTAAAAGTTGTCACTATTTCCTGTTTTCCCCACCCTAAAATGAAAAACCTCAATGCTTTACTAATTTAGATACTGAAATTTGTAAAGTTGTATTTTGCTTTTTTTGTTTGTTTGCTGGATCAGAATCAGCTGTTTATTTTACCATCTTTTTTTTTTTTTTTTAAATAATTTAGCTTTTCAAGTGGCTTTTGGTGGTTTGAGACTTCGTTATGTACATGGTGCTAGGGTTTGAACTCATGTTCTTGCGCATGCCAGGCAAGTGCCCTAATCACTGAACCACAGCTCCAGCCCCCTTTTAACATCATTTTAAAATGTAAAAGTATGTACTTCCTTTTGACTTGGCAAGTTTCTTGGTCTGTCTTGTCTTACCTGTGCCTGCCCTCCACACCCTCACCATGCATACATGATATATTTTTCCTATATTTGTTACTATAATGTTTAAGTTTTAGTGATTAAATTTCTGTTATTTTGTATTTGTTAACATTTAGAGACAGGGATTGAATTGTTTTATTTTTGATTTGGCCAGTAAGGCCAATAAAAATTAAGCAGTGGTTATTTTCATCTTTTAATACTGAAAAGCTAAGAACAACCCCAGAATAAAAGATCATCTTTTAAGTAGAATAATTTGAACTTTATAAAAAATTAATGTATTTCTCTCGGCCTTCTTTTTGTCTCATTATCTGCACTAGTCTGAGGAGTGGCATTTGTACACCTGATCTAAGGCATTTCTTTCAACTTGGATAGATCACTAAGATGGCAGTGCATACAGTGTGTACTGAACTTGAGAAATGCAAGGTTTTGTGGTGGGTGTGGGATGGGAGGCAATGGGAAGAGAGGAACTGTGGACTGCTTTTATTAGCATCATTCCTCCATCAGAGGGGTAATGGTAAGTTTGGGAAGGTAGTATAGACAAATCTCAGGTGTAAAATGCTGTCCCAGACATGTTGTTTAGGAGAATGTTTACCTTTCTACAAATGTCATAGAAACATTTTAAAATAATACCTGTGCTGTGGTTTAGTAACATTAAACATTATACAAATTGAGTAATAAAAGGGCTGATAGTTGGGGCTGGAGCAATGGCTCTGCGGTTATGGTGCTTGCCTGGCATGAGCAAGTACACAAGTTCAAACCCCAGCACCCACGTACACGACGATGTATGATGTACAGGAGCAACAAAAACCACTTGAAAAACTAAGTAAAAATTGTTTCTCTCTCTCTCGCTATCTCTCACTGTCCTAAAAAAAAAAAAAAAAAGGGCTGAGAGCTGGGTGCAGTGGCACACACCTACAGTTCCAGAGCTTGGGAGGCTGAGGCAGGAGGAATGCCAGATTGAATGTTAGCATCTCAGCAACTTAGCAAGATAAAATAAAAATTAAAAGGACTGGGATGGATCTCAGTGGTAGTGCTTCCAAGTTCAACCCCCAGTACCATAAAGAAAACAAACTATTTGTCACAGTTGTCCAAATTGTTTCTTGTTCGTTCATTGAAAATTTCCTTGCTGTGCTGTCAACTTCCTGATTTGTCCATTTCTCATCTTGGTGCTGTGCGTGGTCATTTCAGGTTTGACACACTTCTGGGGCTTCACAGCTGAGTGGCCAACTCATTATTTGTAGTAAACTCAAGGGAGTATTTGTTGCATGTCCAGATAATGGAAGCCTTCTAATTTATATTTTCACTTACTAATGATTTTAATAGTTTTACAAATTCCATTATTGTATGTAGCGATGCCATGTTGGCTGGCTGTTTAGCCTCACAGTTCCTCAATTTCTCATCTTTAAAATGATTGTAATAGCAACTACCTCCCAGGATTGTTTTGAGAATTAAATGAATAGGTGTGTGCGTGTGCGCGCGAGTGCTATCACATAGGTGCTAAATACTGTATTCTGTGGATAATCTGCAGTGTGGTTGATTACATCTTCATATCTGACTGTATTTGAATGAGTTAAATGGAAATTGTACATTATCTGATGATGTAAGGCTGTAAGGACCAGCCAAGAAAAGGGTTTATACTTTTTGAAAGAAAATGCAACGGTTTTTATTCTTTTGGGGAATTAAATATACATAAATATGGTTTGGTAGCTCAGATCTTTTATTTATTTTTTAAGAGAAAGGGACAGTGAGCAAGAAAGAATCTATTTTTTATTTAGTTTTTCATGTGGCTTTCATTGCTCTAACACTTTGTTGTGTATGTGGTGCTGGGGTTTGAACCCACATCCTTGCACATGCTAGGCAAGTGCCACAATCGCTGAGCCACTGCTCCAGCCCAGCTCAGATTTTTTAAAACAGGAAAGTAAAGCTGTAAAAAATGGTGTCTTTTCTGGACATTGTGGTGCTCGCTTCTTAATTCTCCCAATGACTTGTGAGGCTCAGACATGAGGATTGCAAATTCAAGACTAGCTTTAGCAACTTAGCAAGACCGTGTCTCAAAATAAAAAGGGACGGGGGTGTGACTCAGTGGTTAAGTGCTATTGGGTTCCATCTCCAGTACTCCTTCACCCCTCTCCAAAATCTTTGGTATAAAGGATTGGTTTATAATTTTCAAGTGTAATGTGAAGCCTAGAACAGAATCACCTTTTTCATAAATGTTTCTCTGACTGTATCTTGTACCTACTTCAGCTAATTCCTCTGCTCCTTGAAATAATTCCTCTTTCTTTACATTTTGCAGACCTGGCCTTTAACCTTATATGAAACTGTGGTGGCTTATATGTCTCAGATGTAAAATTTTCTTGAATTTCCAAAGTTAGGATGGCACTATGCCATCTGTTGTGAAAACTGTGCATAGGTGTAATCATGCAGTAATTGTATACATGAATCTTTCTAGAAAATTCTGTATACTTATATTAACTAGAATAACATCCTGTAAAAAACTTCATATTTATGTCAATTTTTATTTTCAAAGTTTTTTCAATCTTGTGTATATATGTGTATTTTATGTATGATTATATTCATCATAATGCCTCTATCCTTAACTAGACAGAGAGCCTTTGGAGCATAGGACTTGGCATGTAATAGATACTCATTAAATGTTCATTAGTTTGGATGAAAAACAGCTACAGATAATATCATACAGTCATTGTTCAATGCTGCATATAGTTTCTGTGGCTGACTCCATGAAGATGTTTAGTATTTGCAGATATATCATTTTTCTTAAGTCACTTGCTCAGAAAGGGTAGTTACTGGATTAGTTTTTTGAAACAAAATTGTTCTAAAAGATTTGAAATAGGTTTAATAGATGATTACACGTTTTCATAAATTTTTAAGATAAGAATGCTTGTCTTTTTACTTTGCTGATCTTGAAGCTTACATTTAGAAGAATGTCCTTTTTTAAATTCTTTGAATTTAATTTTTATATGATAACTTACAGCAGGCTAGCTGTGGTACTTACATGTAAAGAAAATTCTGTGATAGGTGCGTATATTAGGTCAAATAATCACAGTGATAGTTTAGCTTGCTATTAAGATAAAGCTTTTTCCCTGTTATAAAAAGGTCATGTTATTGTGGAAATTTTACAAAAAAATAAATGATGAAAAGTAGTCATGTACTGTATGATGATTCTGTTAATGACATGCCACATGTACTTTGTGGTCCCGTAACATGATGGAACTAACAAATTTCTATTGCCTAATGCTGTGGTAGCCATTGTAAAGTCATAGAGCAACACATAACATGTTTATGATGATGCAACAGGGTTGCTGCACTGCCAGTGTTACAGAATTATAATATATATAAATATGTCCTGTACAGAGAGAGTACTTGGTGATGACAATAAGCAACTGTTTCAAGCTTACATATTTACTATTATTTTAGAGCATACTTCTATTTATCTAAACAAAAATAAAAACTGGAGTATTATAAAGGTATAGGCTCCATTACTCCAGCAGCAGCTTCAGACATCTTATTTAACCTCTCAATTGTCTTAAGAGGCCTCATTGAACAATTGATCTGTACATCTAAGTTTGTGTAAGTAAACTGATATTCTTACAATGACAACTGTTCAATGACAAATTTCTCAGAATGTAGCTGTCGTTAGCTGCCACACATGACTATACCTTAAAAGTTCTCTTGCCCTGAAAAATGCTGAACAACACAAATTCCAGTTTTGTGCTGTAAGTAATAGTTTAGAAGCCAAGTAACAAATGTGTTAGTGGAATGTTTTAGAGTTACTAAAATTTTTGTTCCAAAGGAAGATAGGTTGAACCAAAAGTAATTAGAACCTTACTTTTAGAGAATCCTCAGAATTATTAGTGAGAAGCCCCCACTTTTGACCACAAGGTGGTCACACCTTGTGGAAAATGCATTGGAGAGGAACAGCCACACTTTCTGATGGAGTTAGGGGTCATATAACACTGCAGGAAGATAGATCACAAGTCCTATGTCCTCAAAAATGTGCCTTCTGTTTGCTGATAACCACTGGGGGATATTTAGGATCAAACATTTTAGAGTTTTCTAAAACAACTACCTAGTAGAAATCCAGGAGAAGTTACTAACACTGCAACTCTGGAGTAAGATGGTGGATTGAGTGTTCTGAATGAACCATGGGGAAGTCATTCTATGTATGTACAACTGAATTTACAAAACTTATTTTCTTTCTGGAGGTTTTCTGTTCATTATTATTTTTAAAACCTGGTAAATGGCACCACCATCATCCTAGTTGTTCAAGCTAGAAACCTGGTACAATAAGCTCCCCCATTTTTCTCCCTTTTCACTTATGCTCATGTGAAGGCTTCAAAAGATACATTTTATTCCCACTACTTCTGCTCTGGTTCAGGTCCCTGTAATCTCTTAACTGTGTCTTGTACTAGGTGACCTTTTTGAGCTTACAGCTGATTGTCTTAAAAGTTCTACTCAGCTATAAGAAACAAGGAAACTGTAGTCTTTGAAGGTAAATGGATGGCATTGGAAGAAATTATGCTGAGGAAAGTTCACCAAACCCAGAGTCAAAGGTCAGATGTTTTCCCTCATTTTCGGAGGCTAGAACAAAACTCAAGCTTGGGTGAAAGTTAGTTAAACCTTTGTTATTAGACCCACCAAAGGCATAGTAACACATCATCTAGGGGAACCGTAGACATGTAGATGGGGGAGGGGAGAAGCGGGGGAAATGGGAGAGGGAGGAAAGAGGGATCTGGAGACAATCAACAATGTAACATAATCTTTATTGCCCCCCTCTGCACGTCAAATAATACTTATGCAATACTTTAGTTCTGAAAAATTTACAATCATATATATAGACATCTCTTGCAGGGGTGTAATAGAGAAGAATCTACAGATGGGTATGGGTGATATGGGGTAACTGGTTTAATATCAACTGCATATCATAATTGTTATACACATTTATGATTGTACAGCTCCTTAATAAAAATAAGATCTCCATTAAAAAAACAATATTATTGCCTGTTTTTCAGTCCTGTCTCTTCTGCCTTTCATATAGGGTGTAATATTGTTAAAAAATTCAGACTTTGATTTTTGTAATTGTATGTTTTAATATTCTTTCTCTTCATTTTACTTTTGTGAGTTCCAAAATGCCACTGCTCCAGAATGTTTAAGTCTGTTGTGCCCTTCTGGTTGGCCACTTACCTTTTACTACTCTGTATTTATAATGTATTATGAATATCTTTTTTGCTCACTAGTATGTCTTACTTTCGATTGCTCTGTTTGCTAGAACCATGTACAATGTCTTTACTCTCAGACTTTTGGTACTGTGCCTCGTAAGACTGGAGGCCTCATACCAGGTACTATCTTAAGTGCTAGAAATCCAGCTGTAAAAGGTAGTTGTGATTATTAAGTGCAATGTGGTTACATGACTTCAAAACTTAGATTAAAATGTTCACTGTACTCATGATTTTATGACTTGTGTAGGACTCAATAGGGGTAGTTTAAACTGTTTCACCTGGTTTCAGTTTAGGGTGGGAGTGTGTACTTCTAAGATGGCTAAGTAGTTACATGGCTGGTGTTTGATGTTGGTTGCTGTCTAGGAACTCAGGTAGGGCTGTTGGCCAGAGCACCAACCTGAGTCCTTTCTATGTGGCCTGAGCATGACTGGTAGATTCTGAGGGAGTGCCCCAAGAATGAGCATTCCTAAAGGCAGAAAGTAGAAACAGCCAGTCCTTGTGGAGGGTAGGCTTGGAACTGAGAGAGTATTATTTTTGCTGTAGGCTATTTGTCAAGAAGACAAAGAGCCCAGATTCAAGGGGAGGAGAATTAAACTTGTCTCTTGACGGAGAACATGACAAAAAATTTGCAGCTATATTTAATCATCTATAAAGACTGTAGAACAAAAACTAAAACTACAAAAATTTTGTTGGATGAATTAATTCTTGTATGCTTCTATCTTCCCAAGAATCACGACACAATATATTAAAAAATCAAAGCACTGTTAAGCAAAATTTTAAAAATGACCTCTTCTCCCTTTCTAAAGCAGTTATGTTCTGATTTTTGTTATTCATACAGTTTCTTAATTTTTAAATTTAATTGTACCTCTAACTTGTAATCATTGTTTTACTTTGTTTATAAATTCTCATACACTCATATTGCTACTCTAAGTATATTTTTAGAACTAGGATTATTGTATCAAAGTGTATGTATAATTTAATTTTGGTACTTCCAAACTGCCTTCTATAGAAAGATAATTTATACTCCAGCTTTTAGTGCAGGCAAGGACTCATTAGTCCATATCATTGCTACAAGCTGGTATTGTAAATCATTATTTTTGGTCAGTCTGTCAGCTAAAATTGATAAAAATTCTCTTATTCGTATTTCTTTAATATCTAAGTACCGTTTTGTGGGATGTTCACTTTTCCCTATTTTTTTTTTAAAGAGAAGACAGTGAGAGATAGAAAGAGAATCAACTTTAGTTTTTCATGTGGCTTTCCTTGCTCCAACACTTTGTTGTGTATGTGGTGCTGAGCTTCATGTGTGGTATGTCCATGTGCATACCAGGCAGGCACCATAACCACTGATCCACTACTCCAGCCCCTTTATTGATTTTTAAGAGTTCTTCACATATTGGATATTTTAAAAACTCTTTGCTTATTATGTATTGGAAATATTCCCACCTCTTTTAAAATTTTGGTTATACTTTTTTTTTATTCTTATGAATAGCTATTAGTTTTACATAGTACGCATTTTATGATTTTTGGTTTTGGGAATTATGCTGGAAAGACTTCATCTCAAAATTATAAAACAACACTTGACTGATATCTACTGCAACTGGGAGCATTTTTATGGTTTCATATTTTTACGTGTAAATCTTCGACCCATCTGGAAATATTTTTTTTTGTGTGTGTATATGGAGAGATAAAGAGTGACGTTTATTCATTTCAAATGGTGAGATAATTTTCAAAGCATCAATTATTGAACAGTTCATCTTTGTTACCAGAGATATACTACTTTTATTAAATGCTAAATGCTCATTTCTTGGGTCTGTTTCTGGAATTTGGTGTTACTCCATTGGGCTGTCTCTGCATCATAACAGTTTCCTTCAGCTTTTAGTCATTATCATATCTGTGCAGAGCCAGGCTCCCTCATTCTTCCTGAAATTTTTTTTGGCTGGCCTTATTCATTCTCCTGATTTCTGATAGTATTTTTAGTTGAGTCTGTCTGGTTTCCCAGGTAGAAAATAGCTGTAAATGTTGGTGGATGTTACCTCTGCCGTTCTTGTATTTATACCTTTTATTTTATTGGCTTATCTAATTACTTTGGCTACCACTTTCAGAGCAATTTTAAATTAACAGTGATGACAGCCAGGCCTCTTATTTTGTGCTTGACATTAATGGTAGTAAAGGCTCTTTACTGGTACAGAATGCCTCTTTTGGCTTCTCGTTATATTTTCTTGCCTTTTTTCTTGTTACTATGGCAAATTAATAGGCTTTTCTAGTTTCAGATTATTCTTATGTTCTGGAGTAAACATTTGTAGTTATTTTCCAATATACAATGGATTTTCACTTGTTAATGCATTCTTTTGGATGATTGCAGCCACATTTGTAAGTGTAACAGGCGTGCATTTCCTTTTACATATTCTCTCTGTTGAGTTTAGAGTCAGTATTGTACTAGGTTCATCAAAGAACAGGGACACTTTCTTTGCTCTGAAACAATTTGAAGAACACAAGATTGAAAAAATTTACCATTTTTACTATCTTCAGTGCTTTCTGTGGAGTAGCAGTTTATTTTCTTAAATTCTTCCTTGGTTATTTGTTTAGATTTTCATTCCTTGAATCAATTTTAGCAATTCATATTTTCCTAGAAAAATAATTCATGTCATCTAGATTTGTTTAGTGCAGTGTAACAAATATTAGTGTTATTTCCTTTTGTGTGTGTGTCTGATTCTTAATTTTGTAATTTTTTCCCCCCTTTACAATTCGGTTTCTTGGCAGAAATAAGACTGAGCTCAGTTCTACTTTGTCATCTTTTCACCAGTCTGGCTTAGCTTCCAGTAGTTGTAAATATAGAATTTTTGTATGGTTTACATATTGCTAGGGGTGGTGGGGAATCAGTAGACCAGTAAATTCCATAGCAATTTTAATTCAGTTTCAGAATCCTATCCATTTCTTAATCATCTTTAATAGGATTGATGTTAGATTTGGCAGAATTCTGTCCTTGATAGTGAATCAAGCTGAATAAAGATAAATTATCCCTTGTTCTGTCATTGTTATACATTCTCACAAAGTGACACTTGATGATTGGCATATAGAACTGAAGCCTTTCCATGGGGTGGTGGAGGTGGGGGTAGGGTACCAGGGATTGAACCCAGGGATGCTTTACCACTGAGCTACATCCCCAGCCATTTTTATTTTGAGACGGAGGTCTTGCTGTGTTGCATAGGGCATTGCTAAGTTTTTGAGGCTGGCTTCGAAACTTGCAGTCCTCCTACCTCAGCCTCTAGAATCTGGAATTTCAGGTGTGTGCCACCATGCTCAACCTATGAAGCCATTTGAAATTGCTAACAGGGACACATGGACAAAATAATTTCCTAAAAACAATTAGAAATGCTGGATGAAATGTTTTTCTTATGAACTAACATGATACTGAGAAATTCCCAGGCCAAAATCTATGAAAGCAGGAATTCAGAGTAATAAGCAGAATATTAAAAAAAAAAATTTTTTCCCCTTGAGAAACAGTTGCCATATTTGGAGGCAATTTAACTTTGGTTGTGAAGGCCTTGCCAGGCTTAGGAGGTAGAAATTAAAGCTGAGATTGGCCCAAAAGGAAGAATCCAATTGGAAATTCCTTTCCTATAAAACTGAAACTACCAAGAGTTATGTTTATAGAGTGTGAGTAAACCAGACTTAAAACCCTCCAGTGTTCTTGCCCACAAGAGGCTGTAAGAAAAGTTTCTTAGGACCTGAAAAAAATGGCTCTTTGTTCCTAATTAGTTGTAACCATAGATCTTCCTTTCCTGGATTTGCACAAACTGTTGTCAAAGGTTGAAAACCCCCTGAAGCTAAGAATTTAAAGTGGTAGAAGGTGCCTGCCAGAAGGAAATAAAAATCCTCAGGTAAAATGGTTTTTATCTTAGTCTCCAGGAAATTCCTACAAATAATTTTCTAAAGAATTAGTTCACGATAAAATATAACCAATCACATAAGGAAGCAAGGAGCCATGAATTAAAAGCAGCAGAAATAACTAATGTAAATCCTCAAAAACTTCAGATACTGGGATTATCAGACAGATTATAAAAATGACTATTTTTAAAAGGAAAATAAAAAATATCTGCAGGGAAGAAGACGTGTATATATGTATACACACATTTATACACACACACACCTATATATATATATACACCTGAATGAGATAATATATATATATGTATATTTGTATATACACACATACATACACATACATACCTGAATGAGGCTTCTAGAATGAAAAAAAGTGTGGTTAAAAGCATAGAAACTAAAAGAGTTAATGAACTGGATGTAGGAGAGAACAGAGTATCACAGAAAAGGGGATGGGCAAAAAACAAGAGGTTAAGATATATAACCTTTTATATATAAAACATAGATTGACAAGTTCAATGAGTATTTCATCAGTTTTCCTAAAGCAGAAAGAAAAAAAAAAAAAAGCAGTGTTTGAAAAAGTGAGAATTTTTTAGAGCTAATGAAAACAGAAGAACATAAATTTGAGAAACAGACTTGTAACCAAAATAGTTTAAAATACAGACACATCATAGTAAAATGGAGAATACCTACAGCAAAGACAATGATAAATGTTGTGGGAGAGCAACATATTATACCTTCAAAGTAGCTGATGCAGTTATACTGACAGCTGATGCCCAAGAGTAGAAATGGAAGCCAGAAAATGGTGGAGTTATATTTTAGTGTTCTGTGACCTAGAATTCGATATCTAATGAAAATGCATGTCAAGATTAAGAGTTGAAATAAAGACATTTGTAGACAGAATTGTAAAATAATAATCTGTAAAGGAAACATAAGAATCCTTCATTATAAATAGAATAAATGAGAAAATATAGGCAGTTTTAAGCATCATATAATTTTATTCTTAGAAAACTGTTACTTTCTGTATGTGAATCCAGGGCCTTATGCATGCTAAACAAGTGCTCTACCACTGAGCTATACCCGTAGTAGTTGTGTTTACTCTTAGTAAGTAGACTGTTTAATGATGCTTTTGCAAATACATTCCTCTTAACTTTTAGGTTTTTGTTGTGTTCACAATTCTTTTGTGATTAATAGATGTCTTTAAATCTTGCTATATTAGTGGTATAATTATTTGTATTCCTCTTTGAAATATTAAAAGTTAAAGAAGAATTTTAAAAACCCATGCCCTGGTATTTGCTTTCTTGGAAATAACTTTACTCTCTTTACCCTCAGGACCAAACACAAATGGGAGAAATAATAGTTGGAGTAATACTGTTAACTAATGAACAGGGTTTACATAAGGGAGAGCCTGGAATAGTGGGAAGAGCAAACATACTTTAAAGTTAGGTGGATCTGGATTAGTCTTGACCAAATGATGTGATCTTTCTGATACTTAGTTTTCTCATTCCTAAAACCAGGTAAGTCTTCCTTTTCGTAGTAGAAATACTTATTTTTATAAAAGCCCTGAATACAGTCTGTGACTCTTATTTTTTATTTGTTTGACATAGTCTTACGTAGTGAAGGGAATCGTTGTTACATATTCATGCATATATGGAAATTGACAAAATAAGTTAAGGCTGATCCTAGTTCATGGTCTCCCTCCTTTGACCATTTCCTGCTCACATGTCTCCCCTGTTTTAGCCTCATGTTATAGATATAACTAAACCTATACATGTGTATTAATTTTTGACTTTTCTGATCCTTTTTGCCTGCCTAGGTGTAGTTGGGCCTCTCATGGGAGTCGAGGGTTCTCAGCTACATTGATAACCCCTTAAGCCCTCCCTCCAGCTGCATTGATAACCCCCCTAATCCATTGCTCTCCTGCTATACCCCTCCTTTCTCCACTCAGGTTCATAGTTATGGTTCCCTCTGCTTATGTAAAAATTTACCTGTATTGAGTTTATTTTTGAGGTAACTTTCAATTTGTCTTAGATTTTACTCTAGCTTCCACATATGAGAGAAAACATTTGGCCCTTAAGTCTCTGAGTTGGATATTTTACTCAGCATAATTTTTTCCATCTCCATCCATTTGGCTGTAAATGCTATGATATTGTTCTCGGTAATAGCAGAGTAAACCTCCATTGTATGTATATAAGTGCCACAATTTTTGAATCCACTTGTCCAGTGAGGGGTTTCTGGGTTGGTTCCATAATTTAGTTATAGTAAATCGAGTTGCTATAAACATTGTTGTAGCTGTGTCTGTGTAGTATACTGATTCTAGCTCTTCTGGGAAAATACCTGGGAATGGGATAGCTGTGTCATAAGGTGGTTCCAACCTTAGTTTTTTGAAGAGTCTCTTCACTGTTTTCCAGAGTGGCGGTACAAGCTTGCAGTCCCAGCAATAGTGTGATAGTGTTTTTGTTGTATGTTATTATTAATCATTTTTACCATTCTGATAGGAGTGAGGTGGAATCTCAGTGAAGTTTTGATTTGCATTTCTCGACTACTAGTGATGTAGAGAATTTTCTCATGTTTATGGGCTTTTTGGACTTCCTCCATGGAGAAATTTCTGTCTAGTGCATTTATTGATTGGATTTTTTATGGTTTGGGCATTTAATTTTTTGAGTTCTTTATATACTCTGGATATTATCCCTCTGTCCGAGGTGTAGCAGGCAAAGATTTTCTCCCATTCTGTAGGTTCTCTCTTGACACTCTTGACTAATTCTTCAGCTGTGCAGGAGCTTTTGACTTTAATGGCATCCCACCCATTTATTCTTGGCTTTAATGCTTTCGCTATGGGAGTCTTGTTCAAGAAGGTGGTGCCGACACCTGTGTCATGTAGTGTTAATCCTATTTTTTCTTCAAGCAATTGTACAGTTGCTGGTTTAATTTCCAGATCCTTGAACCATTTTGATTTGATTCTTGTGCAGGGTGAGAGGTAAGGATCCAATTTCAATTGCCTGCATATGCTGTCCAGTTTGTCCAGCACTATTTATTGAACAGGCTGTTCTCCTTCTACACTATGCTTTTGCCTCCTTTATCAACCATCGTCAGATGGTTACAGATTTGAGGGTTTGTCTCAGTATCTTCAATTCTGTTCATTGGTCTTCATTTCTGTTTTGATACCAATACCATGCTGTTTTTATTACTACAGCCTTATAGTATAATTTCAGGTCAGGAATTGTGGCACCTCCTGCTTCCTCTTTCTTGATTAATAATGTTTTGTCTATTCTGGGTCTTCTGTTATTCCATGAGAATTTGAGAATTGCTTTTTCTATATTCATGAAGAATGTCATGGTATCTTGATGGGGATTACATTGAATCTGTATAGGGCTTTCTGTAGAATGGCCATTTTGATTATATTGATTCTGTCTAACCAAGAACATGGAATGTTTTTCCATCTACTCAGGTCTTCTGCTATTTCTTTTTTTTAATGTTCGATAGTTTTCATTGTAGAGATCCTTTATATTCTTTGTTAGATTGATGCCCATGTATTTTATTCTTTTTGAGGAAATTGTGAATGGGACAGACTTCCTGCCACTTTGCTGAAATTGTTTATAAACTCTAAAAATCTTCTGGTCAAGCTTATTGGGTCTTCTACATATAGGATCATATCATCAGCAAATAGAGACATCTTGACTTCCTCTTTTCCTGTTTGAATTCCATTGATTTCATTCTCTTGTCTGATAGCTCTGGACAGGGTTTCAAGGACTATATATTGAATAAGAGTGGTGAAAGTAGACATCCTTGTCTTGTTTCTGAATTCAGGGGAAATGATTTTCAGTCTTTCTCCATTAAGCATAATGTTGGCTCTAGGTCTGTCATAAACGGCTCTTATAAAATTAAAGTATCTTCCTTTGATCCCTATCTTCTCCAGAGTTTGGAGCATGTATGGGTGCTGAATTTTATCAAAGGTCTTTTCTGCATCAATTGAGATGATTATATGATTTTTATTTTTAATTCTGTTTAAGTGATGAATTACATTTATTGATTTGCATATGTTGAACCAGCCCTGCTTTCCTGGAATGAAGCCCACTTGATCATGATGCATTATCTTTTTGATGTATTTTTGGATCTATATAGCTAGAATTTTATTAAGGATTTTTGTGTCTATGTTCATCAGGGAAATTGGACTGTAGTTTTCTTTTCTTGATGTGTCTTTGTTGGGTTTTGGTATCAGGGTTATATTTGCTTCATGAAAAGTGTTTGGAAGGGTTCCAATCCTTTCAATTTCACGGAAAAGCTTGTGGAGGATCAGTGTTAATTCTTCTGTAAATGTCTGGTAATATTCTGCCATGAATCCATGAGGTACCGGGCTTTTCTTTTCTGAAAGGCCTTTGATTGCTTTTTTGATTTCGCTACCTGAGAAACCTGAGATTGGTTGGTTTAGAATTTCAGTGTCCTCCTGTGTTAATTTGGAAATATAATATGTGGCAAGATATATGTCCATTTGTTCCTGATTATCAAACTTGGCAGAGCATAATTTTTCAAAGTAGGTTCTGATGATCTTCTGGATTTTGGTTGAGTCAGTGGTGATATCTCCATTTTTGGCTGATGTTATTGATTCTTGATTCTTCCTTTTGGTGAGGTTCACAAGGGGTTGGTCAATCTTATTTATTTTTTCAAAGAACCAACTCTTTGTTATGTTGATAATTTGTATTTTTTTGTTGTTGTTGTCAGTTTCATTGATTTAAGCTCTTAGCTTTCTTATTTCCTGACTTCTATTAGGTTTGGGATTGGATTGTTCTGTTTTTGTAAAGCTTTGAGTTGAGTTGGAGCATAAGTCTATCCGGGGTTGTTTTTTTTTTTTTTTTTTTTTTTTTTTTTTTTTTTTTTTTTTTTTTTTTTTTTTTTTTTTTTTTTTTTTTTTTTTTTTTTTTTTTTT
>PVKS010014481.1:0-48248 GCA_004027875.1 Aplodontia rufa | reverse complement strand
AATAAATAAATTATAAATATATATATCATATTTTATATATATATCAATTATATTGTTTCTGCTCTTCTGGAGAACCCTGAGTAATATGTATTATTAAAATATCAACTATCTTTTTTTATTGAAAAACTGTCTCAGAACTATGCAATATTCTTGTCACCCATGAAGTCAACAGCTGTCATTTTTGCTAACAAGTGAAACCAGGGATTTTATTTTTATTGTGCAGTGTATTTGAATCATAGTCTGTCAGGCATACAACATAAAAGCACATTTCATAGCTAGAGTGAGTCTGAGAGTACAGACTCAACATTTTCACGTGGTGCTTTCTTTATTCAGAAAGACACACGTAATACAACTAAAAATGTGGAAGACATATTTTTTTGAAATTCATTAACGGTCTTTTCTTTTTTGTGAGCAATTTTTGGCATGGTGTATCTGTAAATAGAATTTGAAAGCCTTTTGGAACATTTCCCAATTTATCTAACTAAAATAATTGATATTTTTGCTTTCAAGTAAATGACATTTCTATTCAATGAACTTAGCAACTGTATTAAATTTAATCTGTTATCTTAAGACATTAAAGAAAATCAAGCAATGGTAGCTATACTTCCAGATCGCTTGGCTCTCCTTTCAAGAAGAATTTTCCATTTAGATACAAGAAGTCCAGTATTTCAACAACCTCCAGATACAGTACTTTCATGAAAAAAAGTCACTTTTAAACGCAAGCCAGATTTTAACTGACAGTTTCCAGACAATGACTGAGGTTTATGTAATGCTAGAACCTGACTAAGTCTGCCTAAGTTTGGACTCCTCTAAAAGCAACCTTTGCTCCAGAGGTTGAAGCTGGACTGATCATTACTACATCTAACCTGCATCAGCATTTAAGATTCACTCTATCCATTCCTGCTTCCTGATCAATCCTTTTTCCTTCCACTTTCCCATCTTTGTCTTTCATATTGTCCAACACCATTTTATCTTTCACTTCATTTAATCATACTACATACTCTACTAGCATCTCCTTCATGAAGAGTAGACCCAATATTCTAGTTTAAACCTGCCCCACTACATGCACATAATTCATTCAAATTGAAAAGTTTTAATACTGGATATTTTTTAAAGGACCTGGGTCTGATATGAAAGTGAGATCCACGGAGAGAGGACAAAGGCACCAATAAGGACTCAGACCAGACTTCCTTATCTCGTATCTCCAACTGCCCTTCAAATTCTCCAAAATCAAGTTTAATAGAATAGATAGAATGTTAATGAGTAGGACTGGGTTACCCGCCATGGGTCACAAATGCTTGTCACTTACTGAAAATGTCCCATGAGTTGAGGTAGGTATGAGAAATCCTTTTTAAAGAGGGGCTTTCTATAGAAGACAGGTGCCTCACACTTCAGATCTCCCCATCTGTACTCTTTCCCCTAAGTCTCATGATATTTAACAGCCAAAATAGGGCCTAATCATTGTTCTGTCTCTCCTCAAAAGAGGGCTTATAGGTGCTTATTTTCAATCTTATAATTTTTTTTAAGTTGGAGAGAGAGAGAGAATTTAGTTTTTCATCTGGATTTTGTTGCACTGACAGTTGCATACGTGGTGGTGCTGGGGTTCAAACTCCAGTCCTCATGCATACCAGGAAAGCATGATAATGCTGAGCCAGCACTCCAGCCCTCACTTTTGTAATTTCTAAAATAACTTAGATATAATGGACTTTACGCGTTGTTTCCTCAATTTTTTTCTTAATTAGGAAATTTTAAATGATCATCAGGAATGGAATCAATATTTACTGTCACACTGTTTCCTCATTACAAGCACTAAGTATGAATTTTCAATCTAAAATACTCAGTATCAAATCTTGAAGATTAGAAATAATTCTAACCTCTTTGCAAAGGTAATATCATTATAACAATATTCTGTAACAAATCCTCCATCTTAGTCTATTGGCCAATTTTTTCTTTTACCAATCTCTATTTTAAATAATAATGAAGCATGTGTTAATATTTCTTCAACTGCACATGAAAAACCTTAATTCTATATTATAGTAAATTGTATATTCAATATAAAAGATCCTCAATGATAGCAGTTAGAATTTCTGTTTCTTCCAACAGTCCATCTTGACTTGAACTAGTCTTAGCTCTTATTAAAATGTAGCATCAAACTATAATTGAAAATCGCTCCCCTACTCTTATTTTGTTTCTTAATCCTGGGAAGGAAATGACAATCTAGACATGTCCCGCATGAGTATCTTTGCAGTGTAAATGTCTGACTCCTAATTCAAAAGTTGTTTATTTGTAAGACCTTTGTTCTCAGAGTCTAGCAAACCATAAATTCCAACTGTGTGGGATGTCAGGAGAAGTTCACATAGTGATGAATAAATCTTCACATCCTCCAGCATGGCTGGATGCCCATGGAATAAGGTCACATGCACCTGCTTCACTAATGCCTCAGCATCATGGAACACTCTGGAGTAAGACAAACCCCTGAGAACAGGGATGGGGCTAATTTTACTGAAGAATGCTCAAATATATTAAAATTAAATATCCACCAACTGACAACATAGAGATGAAATTTAATTACAGACAATATTTTAAACTTATATTTTTGAACACTCAAGTTAGAAGTAAAGGTTTGTATCCCCTACACACACACACACACACACACACACACACTTCAGTGTTCTTAAGTGAACACAAGATTCGTATTATTTGTGTCTATTTTTTCACAGAAAAAATGAACCTATAATTTCATTACATACAGATTTACTTCATTCCTTTGAAAAGTATCAAAGTTTTTTATAACATGGATATAGTATAATAGTATAATTTCTCTGATAATCTCCCTCGTGATGGTTACAGGGAGCACCTTCTCTTGTTATTATCACAAGCAATACTATGAGATGCTTATTAACCTGTACTTTTTTTCAGTAGGAAAAATGAGATTACTAGTTAAAAGGTGTCAATGTACATTTTTCATTGCAAGACATTCTAGTAGACTCAAAGGAGAACTCATTGATGATTACTTTTCTGTTTTTAATATTTTTGTTGTAGATGGACACAATACCTTTGCTTTATTCATTTATTTTTATGCAGTGCAGAGGATCAAACTCAGTGCCTCTCAGGTGCTAGGCATGCACTTTACCACTGAGCTACTAGCCCAGCCCTGATGACTACTTTTGAAGACTTCTTAAAGACATGTTTTTTGCTTTCTGTAATTAAAAATTATCTCAATTACTG
Source organism: Aplodontia rufa (assembly GCA_004027875.1). Classification (NCBI taxonomy): domain Eukaryota; kingdom Metazoa; phylum Chordata; class Mammalia; order Rodentia; family Aplodontiidae; genus Aplodontia; species Aplodontia rufa. Next base: position 45,020 of record PVKS010014481.1, on the reverse strand, counting down.
TTGCCATGAAAGCTATACTAGGGCATATATGGAAATTATTATTTATGATTTATTAGATTGAGTAAAATAAGAGTTTTTTTCCAGTAATATTGCTGTATGAAGATAATTTCTTTTCTTGATTTATTTTCTTGAGTTTAACAATTAAGATTATCATTAAATCCATCAATATCTGAATTATCTTAATGACAGAGTTATATTCACAATAGTCTTTACTTCTTTCCCTTAGGTCATTGCTCTACTTATACATTATTTTTTCTTTCAAATATTTGGAAGATAAATAATACTTTCCAATGAGATCATCTATGAACCACTTAAACAGTAAGTTCTCAGTGCATGCATGTAAATTAATTGAAGTAAAAATTCTTATTTTAAAAGGAATACTTAGCCAGGTGCAGTGGCACGTGCCTTCCTGTCGTCCCACTGGCTCAGAAGGCTGAGGCAGAGGATTCCAAGTTCAACGTCAGCCTCAGCAATGTAGTGAGGCCCTAAGGAACTTAGTGAGACTCTATCTTAAAATTAAAAAAAAAAAAAAAAAAAAACTAAAATTGGGCTGGTGACGTGGCTCAGTGGTTAAGTGTCTTGAGGTTCAAACCCTGGCACCCTCCAATAAATTAAATAAATAAATCTTTAAAAATAAACTTTAATAAATACTTAAAACTGTCAACCAAATTTGTTGTTCTAACATCATTGTACTATGATAAACTCAAATTTAGCTAAATATTTGTAAAGTTATAAGAATGTATTTTACCCAAGAATAGTTTCTATATGATTAAGAAGTTGAAAAACAAATCTGAGACCTGGTAGAATAAGCATCTGTATATGGAAAAGTGTTGAATATAAATGCCTGCAGCTAGAATGAAAAAAATATTTTCAGTTTTCTTTTAACATTTCAATGGAATATTTGAATGAAGTATATATCAGTTTTCATGCAGTGTTGTACATGCTTGGATATCCATATTTGCTAAAATTTTAATTTCCTTTAATATACCTTGTTGTTTTTGTATTGTCATTCATAATATGACTAAACAATGTAAAAATGGTATACATCAGTCCTAGTTGTACTATGAGAAGAAATATTTTCAAGGATAATATGATGAAAAACTTAGGTACTTCATTTCTCTCAAAGTTGTTTGAGAATTCTTCACAATAACTACAGATAATACAGCAAAGAATAATTCTGTGTTGAGATGAAACAGAGTAGATGTCTCCTTTGATCTCAACAAGTACAATCCACCAAGTTTCATAAGAAATAAATATTCTGTCTTGCAACGAGAGTTCATAATAATGATTGATAGTAAATGCAGGAAGTAAAAAATAATTTGTGTTCCTATTCCAATCAAAGTTCTTTTTTTATAGGTGACAAGCTTCTATGATAGCAAGTGGGGAACTCCATATTATACAATGGCATTATTGTACTCTCTTCATTTAGAAGTGCTGCATATGTTTTGTGAATAATTATCAAATATTTAAGATTCAAACTGGAGGCTAGATGGGGAGTAAAACATGGAGACTGTCTAGAATTAACTGAGAAATCTCAATGAAAGCACAACTCGAGGCTGATATGTTTCTCAGATGAAGTACTGTATTTTATAGAATAGCTCAACTTAGTGTTAGGGTAAAAGGAAAACAAATATTTAAAAACTCTGGTGTTTTCTTGAGGAAAGAAAAGTGCTTAAAATACATAAGGTGGACAATGATATAGAAAAAGAAGTTAAAAGTTATACATATGAACAAAAGTTCTAAATTTATGAATTTCAGAAGTATAATTTCTTGTTTTATATTTCATTATCATTGGAAAAATACAAAGTGTGCAGAAAAATAGAACACACAAAAGAAATGTCATGATGAACTCATTCCTGTGGGAAAAGCTACCAAATAATCTTCAGCTCATGGAGATTGAAAAAATTAGGAACTCTAAGCACAATTCCTGTAGAGAGCAGAAACCTTGGGGTGACCTTTTGCTCTTTTTCTTCTTCCCTTTTTTACTTTTGATTTTTCATTTGCTTTTAATTTCACCTAATTATCCCTTCATTTTTACTTGTTGTTCTCTCTGATAAAGAGACATCAGGTTTGGGGAATGTTTAAAGCCAGAGATCCATCAATAAACATAAAAATAAAATTTTTTAAAAAGTAAAAGAAGATAACTGACCTATTATTAAAAGTTGCTTTTACAGGAAAAAAGTTAGTCAGCTGATGAAGATAGAGACCCTGAATCAACAGTGCTCGAATGCCAAACCCTGAATTCCAATACCCCCCAATTTTTATACACAGGACAAATGATAATAATGAAGAAGGGCACAGAAAAGGAAGAGTGATTCTTTGTGGATTGTCGCCAGGCTGGGCATTTTTAGCCATCACCATTCTTGGTGAGCCCAGTGCCTATATGAAATTCAATGCTCAGCAATTTATATGACATCTAATTCTTTATTCAACTGCAAAAGTATTTTAAGTGCATTGTCTAGTGTTCTGTTCAATATCTATTGAATAAAGACTCAAGTGAAAAATTCTTTTAAAAATGCATTTCTAAGAAATAATAGTAATAATCCCAAAGAATTGATTTTTTCTTTTATTAGATAATTAAAATTATATAAAACCATGGATCTAGCTTTGCCTGTACCTAAGCTAAGAGTGAAATTGAATGCTCAATTACAGAAACTGTAAAGCTCTATATGATCATCTGTGTGGTTCCCTATTTAGATATAAACACTGCATATTAATGGTTTTATTTTTAGAATACAGTTTTAACATAACTCAAATCTTTTTGAAAGGAAGCAATACATAAGTAATGTATTTTTCTCGATGAAAACAAGGACAAATCAGTTTCTTCTTGTTGTTTCTCTAAAATCTACCTCATATTTGTTGAAAATATTTGTTTACAAACTATAAAGTTTTTGAGTTGATTGTATGAGTGCTGGGAGCAGGGCCAGAATTATGCAGTTATTGGAGAAAGTGAATTTGTAAGAATTACCAGGTTCAGTATGCATTTGGTAAAGGAATCACAAGTTAAACAGTTAAGGGATTGAAAGAGAATATTCCAAAACCTCATCATCTCCATGATACATAAAAGTACTGCGTAGATGAAAACTCTTTGGAAATATTTGTGAAGTCTTCTTTGTTTGCTGTTGTCTTGGTTCAGGTTCTCATCATTTGACTAAGAGAGGGAATGTCAGGAGAGGAAGAAGTTGAAAAAGGCTCTAGGCAACTGACTTGGATAATTAGCTTCCCTCCCATTAATACTGTCATCACAGTTCTTTACACATTTACATGTCACTTGCTCAGAAAACAGCAACAAGTAAAAATTTTTTTCTCCTTCTAATAAATAGATACTGAGTTGCCTACTTTATAACAAGTGAAATTTACATATATTATTGCATTAAGTTGTGATATCTGTGAGGTTGTACTGCTCATGGCTTCTCTATGCAAATTGTGGTCTGGTGCTAAATTCTTAGACCCCAGTTCAGATTTTAAAACCAGAATCTCTAGAATCTGTGGCTAAACAGGGTAGGCTGGTGGTTATTATAAAACCAAATGTCGAGAAGCATTGTCTATATCACTATGGATATGGGAACGGTTCAGATTCATTAAGCAAATGCCCCAATTCCATGCAGCTAGTGAATAAGAGTGAGTATGGACATAAGCAATCTATTTTTTCTTGAGAAAGCCCTGTATCTGTGGTTAACTAATAGTTAAATTCTTTCTCTCACCAACCTGGCTGCTCAATTGCCTCCGTTCCTTTCACCTGTTATTTAACTTATCGACCTCATCAATATGTTGATCTCCCTGCTTTTTTATTATTGAACCACATCTTTAATTCACTTTCATCTCTGCAAAGTTTACATTTCATTATTTTCTTTCTAATATGCTAAACTCACTTGTTAGTTCCGCTGGTGTTATATTTCATTGGTAAAAGCATCCAGTCATGTGAACGTGGAACTGGATTTCATCTGCTGTTGTGATGGTGCCCAGGTAGCATGGCAGTGTTGGGAGTAGTCACTGTAATTTGCAACACAGGATCATCAACGTTACCTGGATCCCAACAGTGTCTAATGTCATTCATATGTACACCTTGTTGACTGCCTAGCATATATTTCATTTTTTTCTGAACTGTCTCAATTATGCTAAATCTCCTCTCTTTCCTTCTTCACAAGAGATGACCTTGTCTTGTTTCTTTTGCAATTATTTAATACTTCCTTCAAGTTCCCACATTTGAATATATTAACCTAAATAAACTTGCCCTCTATACACTCTCTCTCCTCTAATGGGAAAAGGGAATACACTCTTAAACTTAGGCTTTAACTTCGACTCTTTCTATTTTTAATACATGAATATTGTTGATTATTCTTTCTTTGCTAGCTCTCTTCAACTTTTTGTGTTGATTATCAACATGTAAGTTTATTTAAAGCTCTCTTGTATGACAGCGATCTCAGTAAAGAGAACTACTTATCACCCAATTGCATAATCCAGAACCGCAGCAATCAATATAGATACCTTATCCCACACTCACTTTTTAAACACTATGTGTTGAGCATTATGTTCAAGATGTTCATATAAATATCTGTAAAATTCTTTTTTAAATTTCATTTTATTTTTTATTAGTTGAATATGGACTTACAATTGATGGAGAATCATTATCAAACAATCAAGAACAAATGTATATTTACATAGTTAGCCAAGGTTGATGCCATGTCATGGTTTCCTCCCTTGGATTTCACATGGTTCTATGTTTGCCCCCAAAGAATCCCTGTGTTAAATTGACTTCTTGTGGAGGTCAGAGATCTCCTTCTGAGTTGATTCTCCCACACTCCCTCTCTCCCAGTCTCCTAGATGTCCTTCCTAATCACTCCCCACTCCCTGCCACCTTCCCTATGTCTCCAGGTATCCTAGTCAAGGTTCCCCCTGTTTGTATAAAAATTCATACATGTTGAGGTTATTATTAGCTTAGCCATCTAACATACTGTTTCAAGTTGTATTCTAGCTTCCACAAATGAGAAAAAACATTCAGCCCTTGAGTCTCTGAGACTGGCATACTTAACTTAGCATGATTTTTTTCCATCTCTATCATTTTGGCTTCAAAAGCCATAATATCATTTTCTCTAATGGCCAAGTAGTATTCCATTGCATACATGTACCAAAGTTTTTGAATCCACTCATCAAGTGAGGGGCATCTGGGTTGGTTCCATAATCTAGCTATAGTAAATGGAGCTGCTATAAACATTGATGAAGCCATATCTCTGTAATATGCTGATTCTAACTCTTTTGGGTAAATACCCAGGAGTGGGATACCTGGGTCATAAGGTGGTTCCAGCCCTAAGTTTTTGAGGAGTCTCCATCCACACTGCTTTCCAGAGTGGCTGAACCAGTTTGCAGTCCCACCAGCAATGTGACTGTGTTCCTCTTTTCCCACAGCCTCTCCAGCATCTGTCGTTGTTCGTATTCTTCATTTTTGCCACTCTTAACAGGAGTGAGATGGAATCTCATTGAAGTTTTGATTTGCATTTCTCTTATTGCTAATGATGTGAGCATTTTCTCATACATTTATGGGCTTTCTGCACTTCCTCTGGTGATGTTTCTTTTTAGTTCTGTAGCCCATTTATTGATTGGATTATTTGTGGGTTTGTTGTTTAATTTTTTTTAGTTCTTTGTATATTCTGGATATAAACCCTCTGTCCGAGCTCTGTTTCTAGTCAGTTATTATGTATCCACCTCAACACCACTAGATTTATTTTCTCTCAGCATCTAGTATATATGAATATATATTTATTAGAAGTAGATATCCTTGGAAGAGCTCCAGTTTTTTGTTGTAATTTCCTCTTTGTCTTGGAAACCCCCTCTACTTTCTTTCTGGCATGCAAATAAAATAGAAACTGCTGTTAAAATTCATCATCTATTTGTCTCAAGGTACTTGAATTTTCTATTTCTTCTGTTTCAATCTGCCTGTTATTCACCTGGATAATTATTACCAAATCTTCTGGTCTTGGGTTTTCTACTGTCTCATGAGGAGGAAATCCCCATGTTCCTATGATTTACTATTATTGTAGTTTGGATCTGAAATGTGCCCCAAAATTTCATGTGCTGAAGGCTTGGTCAGACATCATTGGATCATAAGAGCTCTGACCTCATCAATGGATTAGCCAATTGATTAAAGATATCAGTTAACTGCTTAGTCAATAGCATCATGGGCTATTGGGAAGTGTTGAAAACTTTAAGAGGGCTTGCTGGAGGAACAAGGTCACTGAGACATGCCCTTGGAGAGGGTATTTTTTTTTCAGCCCCTTCCTTTCTCTATGCTTCCTGGCCATCCTTAGATGAGCAGCTTTGCTCCACCACCTGCTCTCTGCCATGATGTTCTGCCTCCAAAGAACAGATACATTTCCACTTCAGGAATTTCAAAACAAGTGTGCAGATGGAGGCAATGAAAGATTTTTACATACTGTTGGATGGAAGTCAATTGAAGTTCCAAGGGACAGAATTTTGCATATCTGTTGATAATAATAATTATTTTTCATTGTTCAGCAGATATCTATAATTTGAAACATTAGCAAAATCGCTGAAATGATGGAGGTTACAATTGGATTATCTTGCAGAACGTGTTAGTCAATGCATATAGAAGCAGTATTTTTCCTTACTCCCTTGTTTGCCAATTCCAAGGCAACCAGGAGCCAATCTTCTTTGTTCATAAAATATTTACTTGGAAACTATAAGTGTGTCTAACTTAAAATAGGAAATTTTATTAAAAGTTAGTTTATCTTTCCCACATTGTTAATTATAGCCTCTTCTTGTCTTTTAAGAATTAAACCAATATGTTTGACTCTTTCAGTAGGTAACTCATCCACATATACACGGACAGTTCAAACACAAAATTATCAAAACTGGTATCATGTTTTCATTAAATCAGTTATCTCTGGTATTTTACACAGCCGTTAATACTTCTGTACTCTAAATGAGTCAGGGATTCTGAACAACCTCAACTCCTAAGATTTCATTAAACCTTTGTGTCGGACACCCAGAATTATCCACCTAGTATTTGAACTTCATATAAAACTAGTTAATTTATAGCAATTTTCCATTTGTAAATTCACAACCTTTCATTTCAGATCTCCAAGTATTGATAGTGAAATAAAGTTACATTTCTATATGTTGCATGTGATTCTGTGGTTTTCTGTCTTTCACACTGTATAATATTAGAAAGCCTACTTACCTGTTAAGCTCTAACATAGTAATTACTTCTGTGAAGCTCCTTTTAGTTCAATCTACCCCTCCCTTGCCTTCTAAGTAGAACAGCGGTTCAACCCTTGACCTACACAATGGTTTACAGGTGGTTCAGCCTTTTACTATGGCATTTCACATGCTTCGTGACAATCATTTCCATTAAAAATCTGTTGCAATCTGTACAGTTTCAGAAGACAGGAAAGTAAAACAGTTTTTCTTTGAAACTCAGTTGGCTAACACAAATAAATCATATAAAAATGAATAATGTAAGGGCAAAAATAAATCAAGTCCTCTTATCTAAAACAACTGTCTATATTTGCTTTTGGGGAGGAGTAAAACTGCCTCCTTTAATACAATATACTGGTTTGGAAAATAAAAGTTCAACTAAATTTCTTGAGGCTTCAAAAGCATATTCAATCTCAAAACCATAATGATGAAAGAAATATGTCTATGGCATTCAAGGTTGTAATTGGTGCCAAACAGTGATCAACAGTGTTTTGCTTAAAATAGATATTATAAATGTTTCAATCATGGTGGAATAGAAGACATCAAAGGAGATTATACCTGAAAATGCAGTTTGCTATAAAAAGCACAGTTATATAATTGTTTTCTTTTTTCTTTTTCAACAAAGCAGTGTCAAATTGCAGTGTAATAGCACAGCATGGAGACACTGATGGTGATCTTCACTGAGGGTTATGCAGTCCCAGATAAGAGGCAGCAGTTGACTTGGGGTCCTACTGAATGTCTTCTCTTAGTGGGTGAAGGTGAAAATATTCCACAGTGCAAACAGATGTTACAGAAAAATAAATGCTTTCTGAGGTAGAATGGCAGTGCACAATTGTATTTTCTTTATATAAAAAAGCATACTTGAGTTTCCCAAGGAGTTGATTTTTCAAATAGCTCTATACGCTGACATGTTCGAAGCACAGTTTGACAGATCTTATTCTTTGTGTCGTCTTTTCATTATCTTCACAATTGCAGTCACTTCTTACTTTATGCAAATTTTCAGCAAGAGCAAGGTTTTATACTTAGAAATTTGTCAGACTGGTCAGAGTATAGTAAGATATACTACCTCAAACAACTCTAGAATTTATGGAGCAGTTTGTACAGAAAATTAATCAGATTTTAATATATTTTGGGAAATTTTTAGAATAAATAAGAAAATACCTTTTTTGAAGTTTTCTTTTTCAGATTGTGTAAATTTCCAAGAGGGCAAAAAACTCAAATTTTTTCACTCATGTTTGATGAAAAACCCTCAAGTAAACAATTGTAGTCAATATTTTACTCTAATAGAAAATTATATTCTTAGCATGTAATCACACTTTTAAAGCAAACAAAAGAACCTTTATCCTTCATTATATAGTACTGCTGATTTCTTCTCATTCTTTCTCCTACAATTTTGCTTTTAGAAATAGAGCTAACAGAAGGATACATCCTGTATGCAACACTTTACATGCACGCACACATACGGATTTTCCCCCATAGTTCATCTGGTATTGCTAGTCATGACCAGGCTTGTTTTCTTACACATCTGCCCAAAGATTTTTGAGTCTAATTTTCATGTGATTTGAACCATGAACTCGTAACTACTCTGGGATCAAATATAAACTGTATTTGCTGAACATTAGGAAAATGTACATGCATTCACTTTTAATAAAGGTACAAGATAGAAACAAAGCACACAGAAAATGTTAATAGTTTTTAACTTTTAAAATGTTTACTATGCTAAATGCTTTTCTGATATGATCATATTTCCTTTTCACAACAACTCTAGGTAAGATATCATCATTTCAATGTTATGGATGAGGAGACTTAAAGCTCTATAGGCCAGTTTGTGACCTCCTATCAAGCAACTGAGCAGGACCTGAGCTGAGTCAACCTCATTTAGGAGGCCACATTCCCTGGTGATCAGTGCGATGCTTCCCAGGAGCTCTCACTGGGCAATCTTAGAGGCAGGGTAATTGGCTTACTGGACCTCAGGGTGAATGAGCTTTCATAGAGGTGAGCGTTTAGTAAGAAAACTATGGAAAAGATGAGAGAGGAGTTCTGATGCCTGATTAACTGCCACCGTTTGTCTTATTAAGGAAAGATAAACCCCTGACTTGTCCATTTTCTTCCATGTTCTACCTATTGGGAATACTTGTGGTACGGATTAGAGATCAGGTAGAGATGAGGTGAACAATGTACAGTCCCCATTCGATGACATAACAATCAGATGAAATTTTAACAAACCCAGTTGATAAGCATCAAAAGGCCACAAGGATCATGAGCACTGGCTTTCCCATCGCTTCTCAACCGTAGCTAACCCATGATACTCACAAAGACCTAAGTACCTCTCCAAAGCACAAGAAGGAAGTGAAAGAGTTATGGCAGATATCCTGGCAATCCCAGGAGTTTAAACTCTGACTGTAGCATATGAACTAGTCCTTCCAGAAGGAGGATCAACATAAAAAATGTTTAGTATACCCCTCCCCCCAAAGATAAAGCAATTATTTTAACTATCTCAGATAACCTGTATTTAAGACAGGAAATGACCTCTATTAATTAACATTTTCTATGTTAAGATAATTTTTTAAATGTAAAAATGTAATTTCTTATTTGTCACACATACTAAATTTTCTCAAATTTGATAACTGAAAATATCTTTTCAAGTTGGTGTTTCCCTAATATCATTTTTCTATCTTCAGTTTTGCTGGCAAAATTCTCAGATACTGCTGTTACTTGTGCTGCCTTTTCTTTCAGTCTCAACTTACTTTTTGTTATTTTTCCTCCTACCAATTTTCTGAAACTACAGTTTTTGAGAGCTCAATTCACCAAAGACCTACTAATTAACAAATTCAATGGTCTCTTCCAAGTCCTTACTGGTCTAGTCCTCTCTACAGCAATCAAAATCACAGACCACTTGTTCCTCCTTGAAAAGCTCTTGTAACTGGAAGAAGAAAATGAATGTCTCTTCCCCATAGAGAGATTGGAGAGAAGAATGGCCCTTGGCAAAGAATTTAATCAAGTACTTATAAGAAGTAATTTCAAAGCTTCCACCTGGTCTTAGTGAAGCTAAGGTAGCAGGTTGTAAGAGATCCATGGCTCAGCATTAGCCCATTTATTATTCCAGGTAGACCTGAAATAGCACATCTGAAAAGGTAGGTGGGGACACGAAGCACCACAGTGCTGCATAATAATGATCCTGTGCTCACTCTATTACAGTTATGTGAACTGTGAGTTACTCAGCAGTTAGGAAAGTGTTTTTAAAGTTGACACTATCTGGATGATTTATGCATATGTTTTGGTGCATATGAGAAAGAAAAGCAGAGTCAGAAACAAAGACACAAAGATTCAACAGATAATAATTGGAAAATTGGAAAACCCGTGTTTGCAATCCCATCTGACATTTGGGAAACAATGAAGGGTCCACATTTAAAGAGCCCAGGGTTAAACCAGGATTGCAGGAAGAAGCTTTGAAATAAATAGACAATTCCCAAGTGTTCCATGAAGTTCTACATGTTGTTATTCCAGCCTCAATATGACTAGAGTAGTGAAATTTAATCTGAGAGAACTACAAACTCATATATTGGCTGTAGAAGTTGAAACTTCTGTTAAAACCAGTGTTATAAGCAATGTGAGCATGTATAGGCTTTTAGTCTGGTTTTGTGTGTGTACCAGTCTCTCCTCCACTTATTTTTGAGCTAGTAACCTATGCATTCTACCTACTTCTTCTTTAATATCATTGTATTTCCCAGAGAGACTTTTACATAATTATTAAGTTCACAATAAATATTTTTAGAATTGTATTATTGAACTAAATATGCATACATATATATATAAAGATACCTATATATCTATATATATGTGTGTATATATAGATGCCTATATACCTATTTTTATATATTTATATATCTATATATGGTAAATTAGTCACATGCTAAATTTTATATTAAAATATATAAATATAATATTTAAAATGAAATAAATGTAAAATATAGATACGTTGGAACTAATTAATACTAACCACACAAAGAATTATTTCACCTGGTATGAGATGCTATCAGTGGTTATTTTTGATGGTGTTGATGGAAGAGGAAGAAAGGACTTAAACTCATGTCTATTACATGCCTATAAAATATGAGATATATTCAATATATCATCTCATGAAATATAAGGAAATATCTGGGGGTTTAGGAATTTGAATTCAAAGTTATATCTGAAGACTCAATCCAAAATTCAAAACTGAGTAAATGTTCTGAAGGAAGAAAAATACATTTCCATTTTTTTGGAATCAATATCAATTCTTTCTGACTGGAGAGAAGCGCTGAAAGACCCTGACTATATCCCTCCCTATCCAATAAGAAAGAGTTCCATTTGATCAGTAGTATCTTCTTTAAACTGAGAAAGAAGAAGAATTTATTACTAGCAAATACTGCCATCACTGTAGAAGGACAAAATCATAAAACAACAATATTAGTGCATGTGGTAGGAGGGTTGACAGAGGAGGATTGTCAGGATTTGAGTTCAGATATTTGCTATTCTCAAGCATAATTTTATACCATTAATGAAACCCTAAAATCTGGAAGAGTAGTGCTGTTTTTTGATGAAATAATTATTAATGCCATATGTCACAAAAAGTGGCAATTCAGGAAACAATGGGTAAAAATCAGAAGTGTCCTAACAGATAATAGCATTTGAAGAACCATTAGCCAAAGAGCAGAAATTGGAAAGGAGTCAGTTCTCTGCTTCCTTCATTCCTGGCTTGCCAACACATGCTTTACCATTTTTATATTTAATGGTGTATATGAGATTGAAAATAATATATATATATACACATATATATATGTATATATATATATATATATATATATATAACATTTTCTCACAATACCACCATATAACCAAGAAAATAAAATGTACACCTGAGTATATTGAGACTTCCTCTTTCAGGCAAAATTTCATAGGTGAAAAATTCAAATTTTAATTATATGAAACCAAAGGAAAGACATGGTTAATTCCTTTAAAAATTTTTAAGTAAAAATCTTACAATAAATAGTCACTATGAAGTTTTGTAGAACTTTAAAATAAGTATATTAAAAGAACTGAAAGACAGAATTCAGTATAAAGAAAGATGAAGAAAATAAGACAATGCCCATTCCACAAAGTATTGCATACTTTGTTCTAAACCAAAAACATCACTGACACTCTAATTCTGTCTTCCATGAATTGTTGGAGATATTGTCTGCAAGACACTGTTAAAGATTTGGCAAGTAGAAAGTGGGCATTCTAGATCATTTGTACTTACAGTAAATGCTTCTAAAAATGCCACCACAAAAGAATAACTGGACTTTTTCTTCAGGATGAACCTTCACAATGTACATGCAGATGAGCTGTGTTTATTCTTTTCTACTTGTACATACCATCCAGTTCTGGTCTCCTTGCTTAATGCCCATGTGCACACCAGGAATCTGCTCCATGTGCTTTATCACCAGGATGACTTCTGATTGGGTTTAACACATGGGAAGCACCAAGGACAGGGTATGTCGTTGTCTGCTGGCGGGAATTCTCACTGAAAAACAAAAAACAAAAACATACGAAAAACTTTCATGTCCTTTTCCCTTCAGTGCTATGAGGAGATTATAATGATTCCTTTAATATCTGGAGGAATCACTACTACATGGTCTTTGTCCGCTTAACTCTGGCTGCAGTTCTTTAGCAATCTTTACAAATTGGGCAAATTTTATTTATTTATTTTCTGGGACTCTTCCTGATCCAAATTGTTTCCTTGTATTTGCTGGTATAAACATTTTTTTTCTTTTTTAGTATTCATAAATTTGTTTATACATGCTAGTCCACACTCAGTTTGAGGTTGTCAGGACACTCTCTACCCCTCTTGTCTCTTCCTTTTTCCTTCTTCACCATTAAGCCTGGTTTTTTTGGAGCTTATTGCAAATATATCTGCTATATACATCCACTGCCAAGATCATGGGTGTACAGAACTGATAATAGATCTAAGTGCTCCCTCTCAGATAACTATTCTAATCTTTCCGTTGGGCAGTGATAACACATTTGGAAGAATCCTGTAATTTCAGTAAAAAAAGATCATCACTGAGCCAATTGCTAACATTGATTATTTCACAATTCAAAGATCTATTAAATAGGTTAGACACATATGGATCTGCAGAACTTGGTGACTAATCAGCTTAAATAAGTATGCTCTAAATGGATAATATATAGCATAAGATGGCCCCTGTGAACTTGAAGTGTTTTCTAACTCCAAGGAACATTTGATTTTGTTTCCTTGTTTCCTTCTGTGCTAGCTTTTATTTTCTTTTTTGTTTCCTTTCATTACCAGATAGTGATTTTGGGGTAGGGAGTAGGGGAGGACTAACAGCTATCCTATGGTGTCTGATACTTGGTCTTTACCTTTGTGGGTAAGAATTTCAATTAAATTTTATCTTACGTTAAGTTGGGTATGTTCTAAATTTTTCCTAATGTGAAATTCTCAGGACTGTTTATTTGTAGCACTGCTAACTGTGTGGGCAGATGGACGCCACATGCTTACATTAGTGGAATCTCCTAGAAAATTTAGAGAATATTGAAATGCTGATTCATTTCAAATTTCTCATGAATAAAACCTAAAGTTTACTCAGTTTTTCAAAACTTATATAACAGTTTGCTTCATATAGATATGACCAATGAATCTGGGGTGTGGAGGGAAGCAGTGAACATATTTGGAAAACGACAGGTTTTTTCATCTTAAATTCACATTACCCTATTGCTAGAATACCTTCCCACTTTGAATGGATGTATTGTAAATTTGAAAGATAGGAAAAAATTTATACGAATCATGAGCTCATATTGTCTTACTAAAATTGAATGTTTCATACACTCTCCAAGACATACTTAAAGTATCTTATAGAATTAGAACAATAAGTCACTTTTGTAGTTCATTAATATTTCCTCAGATATCAATGTACATTTTGTTCTGTGTAAAATAGTATTTTAGCAGATCATAAAATTCCATTGTTTTTGAATCATTTTCTTTTTAAGATGGAGAATAAATGTATACACATTTTGCATAGTCTTTTGTACTTTTTTGCTCTTCTCATTGATAAAGGTTGATAGTGAAACAGTTAAATAAATACCAAGTTTCTAAGAAGAAGCACTGAAGTGCATATGATCTAACATAATGTGCTTCACAGAAACTCGAAATTGGATTAATATTGCTTGCTCATGCTTGAAGCACAGAAAATTGCTCAAAGGCAGATGGATGGAGAGTGAAAGTCTAAAAATAAAATTCCCAGTGGAAATGAGGATTTTTCACAGTTCAGATTGGTTTCTTCTAGGATATAAGTCTCAGGATATGGAAGAAAAACTTACAATCAAAGCATTTAAGAATAGTATAAATCACAGTATAAATATATATATATACATACATACACATGTATGTATATATGTTTACTGTATATATCTGTGTGTGTCTGTGTGTATGAATATACGCAGTATATGTGTGTGTAAAATGAGTATATGTTTGTGAACAAAAGAGAGAATATTGTGGGAATTTAAAAGACATCAATAGTTTAAAAAGTGAAAAAATTAAAACTGTTAAATTATAGTAATATGTTATTATTTATTCCTCTCAGCTGTGAATAGTCAGTAGATTTCTGACAACAGACTCAAAATTTAACTTACTACTTTTTTCATGAAACAATGTGAATATTCTCAACATAACTTTTTGTTTTATCTTACTAAAATCTGTATAGGAGCTATATTTTATTTATGGGTCATACTTATTAACTTCTGGGAGGATTGGGTACAAATTTCTATAGTTATAATATTTGCAGATAAATCAGCTCAACGTACAAAGCAATGTAATGAATGATTACAGTTATTGTGAAAAAATTGAATTATGAATGGAAATTTATTTAAAACTTGCATTGTACTCCTAACCATAAAATGTGTTAGTAATCAGATTTAACAGACATTTTTTCATTTTTATTGTTTCTTTTTATATATATGTGACATTAGACCATATAATGACAGAATTATAAAAGCATAGAATATAACTTGTTCTAATTGAGTCCCCAGTATTTCCTCCTCCCCTCCCTTCGTCCTACCCTCTGTTCTTTTTACATGTATATAAAATTACATAATTATAAAAGCACGGACTATAACTTTTTCTAATTCAGCCCCCAGTATTTTCCATTCCCCCTATTCTCTTCCCTCTA
The DNA here is from genome assembly GCA_004027875.1 of Aplodontia rufa. Taxonomy (NCBI): domain Eukaryota; kingdom Metazoa; phylum Chordata; class Mammalia; order Rodentia; family Aplodontiidae; genus Aplodontia; species Aplodontia rufa. The sequence goes on along the minus strand of PVKS010014481.1, from coordinate 29,598 downwards.
CTATTCTGATCTGTTATTTACTAATAGTTTTTTGTTTTAATTTAGTATCTTATTGATGAACATACATGTTCATGAGATACATTATGGTATTACATATATGAACATAGGAAAATTAAGTCTGATTCATTCTACAGACTTTCCTTATTTGATAACTCCATCCTCTGTTTCCTTCACCTTTGTCTGTTTTTTTTACATATTTGGGGTTAGTTTCCACAATCAAAGAAAAGATTCACTTTTTGGCTTTTTGAGACTGGTTTATTTCAGTTAGCATGATAGCCTCAAGTTCCATCCATTAACTGGCAAATGACATAATGTCATTCTTCCTTATGGCTGAGTAATATTCCATTGTGTATATGCAACAGTTTCTTCATCCACTTATCTGTTGAAGGGCATCTTGGTTGGTTCCACAGCTTAGCTGTTGTGAATTGTGCTGCCATAAACACTGATGTGGTTACAACACTATAGTATGCTGAATTTAGATCCTTCAGGATATATATATAGAGGAGTGGGATAGCTGGGTCAAATGGTGATTCAGTTCTTAATTTTTGAGGAATCTCCATGCTGCTTTTCAGAGTGGTTGTACCAATTGGCATTCCCACCAACAAGATAAGTGTACCTTTTTCCCTATATCATCTCCAGTATTTCTTGTTCTTTCTATTCTTGATAATTGCCATTCTGACTGGACTGAGATGAAATCCCAGCATTTCTCTAATTGCTAGAGATATTAAAGAGTTTTTCATGCATTTGTTAACCATTTGTATTTCTTCTTTTTAAAAGCATCTGTTTAGTTCTTTTGTCCATTATTGATGGGGTAATTTGTTTTTTGTTTAGTGTTAAGTTTTTTGAATTCCTTATATAAAGTGGATATTAATGCCCTCAGGTGCAGATGGCAAAAAATTTCTTTCCCAGTCTTTAGGTTCTCTGTTCATGCTCTTAATTGCTTCCTTTTCTATGGAGAAGCTTTGTAATTTGATGCCATCCCATTTATTAATTTTTAGTTTTACTTCTTGTTCTTTGGGAGTCTTGTTAAGGAACTCAGTTCCTGAGCCAATGTGTTGGATTGTTGGACCTATATTTTCTTCTAGTTAGTGCAGATTTTTTGGCCTAATTCCTATCTCTTTGATCCACTTTGAGTTATTTTGTGCAGGGAGAGAGATAGAGATTGGACTTCTGGTTTTCCCAGCACCATTTGTTGAAGATGTTCTCTTTTATCCAAGTTATGGTTTTGGTGCATTTGTGAAGTATGCAGTAATTCTATCTGTGTAGGCTTGTTTCAGTGTCTTCTATTCCACTCTCTTGGTCTTCATGCCTGCTTTGGTGCAAGTACCATGCTGTTTTTGTTACTACAGCTCTGTAATATAACATGAAGTCTGATAATGTGGTGACTCAAGCTTCACTTATCTTGCTGAGAATTGCTTTGGCTATTCAGGTTGTGTTATTTTTCCAAAATGAATTTTATGACTGCTTTTTTCTAATTCTGTGAGGAACATTATTAGAATTCTGATGGGTACTTCATTGAATCTGTATAGCTCTTTTGGTAATGTGGCTATTTTGATATTAATTCTGCCTATCCAAGAACATGGGAGGTTGTTCCACTTTCTAAGGTCTTCTTCAATTTCTTTTTTAGTGTTCTGTAGTTTTCATTGTGCAGTCCTTCACCTTTTATGTTAGATTTATTTGGAAGGGTTTTTTTGATGTTATTTTGAATGGGATAGTTTTCCTAATTTCTCTTCCGGCAAGTTCCTCATTGGAATATAGGAACACAATTGATTTATGAATTTTGACTATGTGTCTTTCTACTTTGATGAATTTATTTTTAAGCTTTAAAAGTATTCTAGGTGGAGTTCATTGAGTCTTCTAAATATATAATCAGGGCATAGGTCATAAGCAAAGATAATATGAGCTCCTCTTTCCCTCTTAATAATCCTTTAATTTCCTCCTCTTGCCTAAGTGCTCTGGCTAGAGTTTCAAGTACTATGTTGAATAAGAGTGGTACTAGTGGGTGTCCTCATCTTATTCCTGTTTTTAAAGGAAATACTTTCGATCATCTCCATTCAGAATCATCTTGGCTTTCAGTTGGTCATAAATGGCCTTTGCTATGTTGAGGTAAATTCCTTCTATCCCTAGTTCTTCTGCTGTTTATATATAAATGGGTGCTGTACTTGGTCAAATTATGCTTTTTCTCCATCTAATGAGATAATAATGTGAATCTTATTTTTAACTCTATTTATGTGGTGGATTATATTTATTGATTTCCAAATGTTGAACCAACCTTTCATATGTGGAATGAATCCCACTTGATCATGGTGCATATCTTTTTAATGTATTTTTATGCAGTTTGCCAATATTCTATTAAGAATTTTTGCATCTATGTTCATCAAATATATTAGTCTGAAGTCTTCTTTCCTGGATGTGTTTTTCTCTGGTTTTGGTATCAGGTGATACTGGCTTTGTAGGATGAGTTTGCTTTAGTTCCCTCCTTTTCTATTTCATGTAATAATTTGAAGAGGATTGATATTAGTTCTTCTTTAATGGTGAAGTAGAACTCAGCTGAGAATTCATCCAGTCCTGGGCTTTCCTTTGTTGGAGGACTTTTGATGGCTGCTTTAATTTCATTGCTTGAAATTTATCTGTTTAAGTTTTCTATTTCCTTAATGTTTCATTTGAGTAGGTTATATGTCTCTAGGAATTTGTCCATATCTTCAAGGTTTTCTAGCTTATTGGAATATAAAGTTTCAAAAGAGTTTCTGTCAATCTCTTGGATTTCAGATGTGTCTGTGATGATATTTCCTTATTCATATCAATTTTTTAATAATTTTAACAATTTCTTTATTCATCTCAAAATTAGTAATTCATCTCAGATTTTAATAATTTTAATAATCTCTTTTAGTTTGGTTTATCAATTTATTATCTTTTCAAAAAACTAGCTTTATTTAATTAATCTTTTGCATTTTTTAACTTCAATTTCATTGATTTTGGTTCTGATTATAATTATTTTCTGTCTTCTACTGATTTTGGTGTTGGTTTATTCTTCTTTTCTATGCCCTTCAGTTGTAAGATTAAGTTGTTTATTTGGTATCTTTCTAATCTTTTTTTTTTTTAAGAGAAAAGGACAGTGAGAGAGAAAAAGAGAGTAAAATTTTATTTAGTTTTTCAAGTGTATTTCATTGCTCTGACACTTTGTTGTATACGTGGTGCTGGAATTTGAACCCACATCCTCATGCATGCCAAGCAAGCACTGTAACGACCGAAGAACTGCTCCAGTCCCCTCTGTTCTTTTAGTGTATGAGCTCAATGCTATGAACTGTCTTCTTAGAAGTGCTTTCATACTGTTTACATTTTACTACCTGGGAAATCTTGGGTAGTGGCAGATGTTTGGAAAGAAAATAAACCAAAATCTAGTAAAAGAAAGGATTTGATAAAGAACAGACATTAATTATATGGAAAATAGAAAACAATGGAAGAAATCAATGAAACAAACAGTTGATATTTTGAAATACTTAATACAATTCACAAATTTGGCGGCTGGAGCAGTGGCTCAGTGGTTACGGCACTTGCCTGACATGTGCGAGAATGCAAGTTCAAACCCCAGCACCACACACACACAGAAGTCTCAGAACAATGAAAGCCACATGAAAAACTAAGTAAAATTGATTCTCTCTTTCTCTCACATTGTCTCTCTTTATTTGTAATAATATTGATGAAGGCAATAGATAAAATTTCAATATCAGGTATTAAATAGAGTACTAATTATTATAGACCCTGCCGAGATCAATACTGTAATTAAACAGTAAATAGTGTTGCTATGCTTTGCGTACAGTGTATCCCCACTAATTGTTCATGTATTGGAAGCTTGGTCCTTAATGTGATAATGTTGGCAGGTGGAATCTTTCAGAAATGAACTGAATAATATGTTTTGGGTAATTGGTCATCAGAAATTGACAGAATGCTCTTCTTGTACATCTCCAGGCCCCCCCTCAGTTACTAATATCACAATGCAACATGTATGCATTATGTAGAATCAAGGCTGAGGTGGCATTTGAGGGCCTCAGCACAGTGAATAAATTTTAGGCATCACCTGGGCCAGCCAAATGTTCCAAAATCTCCTTTCAAAGAAATATTCTCTTCTGTACCCTGTACCCCAGAAGGTACTCACCAGTCATCTCTTCTATTGTGTTTGTGTGAAGTACCTAAAATCTCTTTAGGTACTGTAATCTCTTTAATAAGCACATCTTCCTTAGCCCCAGCTTTACATGTATGTTTCTGGCCAAACTGTTAGCTTTTAAAATTTTTGTTTTCCTTTCCCCATTCTCACTGCAAAGCAGGCTAAAATGTGCCATCAAAATCCATGCCAGTGACTGAATGCTGTGCTATCCTGGAATTTCTTCCACCAGATTTTTCCATCATTTTAAAATTCAGCATCACAGAAACTCTCAGGAATAAAAAAAAAATGTAATCAAGCTCTTTGCTAGAATATAATACATGTGGCCTCTAGTCCAATTTCCAATAGAGTCCTCTTTTCCCTCTGAAAACTTATGAGCATGGTCTGTGTTTATGTTGGCATTCTGTTCTTCCCAGCACTCATGGAAATCACCATTAAACGCAGCTTACAATATTCTAAAGCTTTTCCAGTTTGCATCTCTAAACTATTAAAATTCTTACTGCAAACCAGCTTCAAGAGATTACGATCCACATAGTTTAGTCAGAACAATCCACATAGTTTAGTAAGAACAATGACAGCACCTCTCAATACCAACTTGTTCCTTCGTTTTTTTGTTATTGTAACCAAACCCTCTGATGAGAACAACTTAAGAGGATGAACGGTTTATATGGGACCCATGGTTTCAGTTCACACATGGCAAATTCCATTGATCTGGGCCCAAGATATATCAGCACATCATGAGGGAAAGGTCCAGTGGAAGAAGGCTAATCTCCTCATGCAACAAGGAAGTAGAGATAGGAGAAGTGGTCACAGAAAAGCAGCATGACCCCAGTGACTTACCACCTCCAGGCCCATCCTACCTGACAACAGTTCCAGAGCATGACCTCAGTAACCTACGGCTTCCAGCCCCAACCTACCTGCCAATAGGTAACACACAGTCCACTGAAAATAACTGGGTCTTATTAGGTTCAGTTCTCACTATTCAATAAATTTACCTTTGAATATTCCTTTATTAACATAGGAACTTTAGGGGGATACTTCATATCCAAACCATAACAGCTGTAAGCCTATCTACTCAGGACCTTGAGGCAGGACAATCACACTTTCAAACTCAGCCTGAACAAACTAGTTTGATTTGCCTCAGAATAAAAAAAGCTGGAGATATACCTCAGTGGTAGAACAAATGCCTGATAGGTGTGAGATCCCAGGTTCAAACACCATTATGTCTCCAATGCCAAAAATAAATAAAAATAAAAAAAGCAGGGGCTGGTGTAAGGATACAGCGACAAAATGCTTTGGTCTTGAACTTTCCAGTCTATTGAGCTAGGGGAAGTTAAATCCTATTTATAAATTACCCAGTGTAAGATATTTTGTTACAGCAGCATGAACAGGCCCAGTCACCTGAGAAAGCCTCTAGCTCTTCCCCCTTTGGGAAGGACACTTTTACTGGTTCTAGGATTCTCAGCATCCACATTTTGTCCTTTTTTAAAAACACATGGTTTTGTGACTTAAGAACAGCTCTACCTAACTACATGCTATGAAATATAGAATTAAAATTCAGCAAACACATTTTTGATATATATTTGGTAACTCAGATTGCAGATTTGACTTTGACAGAAGAGAACCTTAATCCCACAGGCATGTAACCAGACTGGCACCTTACCTTCTTCCCCTGCTCAAAGTTTCCTCCGTGTCCTTTAACATGGCAAACAAATGCTGTCAAATGTTGCTCCTAGAAAACTCCATTTCAACATCACTTCCACAAGACATTTCTGATTTTTTAAAACAAATGAGCATTTATAAGACTTGGCCCCTACCCTCCTGCCATAGCCACTGCCCTCCCCGCCCTATGGCATCCAATCATCCCGCCCCTTGGTTGCTGACTGCCTGTCCCCCATGGCCACCCACAAGGCTGTGCGAGGACTGCGGGCCATTGCCCTCCCAGACCAATGTCCCAGGGATGCAGATCCTGAAGTGAGTCAGCCTTTAAAGACCATTATTGCTGGGCTTCAACATGCAATACATCAGAAAGGGAACTCATTTGCTGAAACCCGCCTCCTGAGGACACATGCAACCAAAATGGCTCCTGACACCCTACTCATGGGCATCACCTTGAGGTCGTAACGCCTCTTCTGACCGCCTGATGGGATAGGTTAAATATACCTTCCGCCCTTGTGAACAGCTCATCGTCCTCATTGCTGCATATGGAACTGCTCCGCCCCTTGCTGACCTTTCCTTTTATTGGTTCCCTTACTCTTTATAATTGCACGCACTTCCTCAATAAACAAGTTCGGCTGTGACTGGTTTCCCAGACACATCTACCTCCCAGACACGTCTGATTGTCCTACTGAGGGAGAGCTGGGAACGGTGGTCAGCTGACCCTTGCCTCTCTTGGCCGCCTTGGTTGGGGAGAGCTTCTCTCCTTCTCCCCTGTGGTTCAGGGGGAACATGAGAGGCTAAAAACCCCAACAATTGGTGCCTGAACAGGGACTTGAAAGGAAGCAACAAACTGAAAGTATAGGCGAGCCAAGCCAAGCGTGTTTCAAGGTAAGGGTATCCCTGAAGAGATGGGGCAATCTCATAGTAAACATGAAGACCCAGTTCTGAAAGCGCTGAGATACATGCTTGAGAGCCGAGGTTTAGCGGGGGCTGAGGGGCGGGGGGCCAACCCCCCCTTCCGGCCTCAGCTGAATCCCGGGCCGAGGGAGTGGAGGGCATGAAATCATTAAGAGGTTACATTGGATGATGCTCGGCTGGCTTGTTACCAGCTTGAGCTCTCATTATTCTTCCTGGGAAGCACCTGTCCTGGGCAGCAATTTCTCAATTAGGTGAGCCCCTTCAATCCTTAACTGCAAGGGAGGGAGGGCTCTGCTTGTTTTTACAGGAAGAATGCTGTTTCTATGCTAACGGTTCTGGCCTCGTCCAAGACAAGATCAAGAAATTACAAGAGGACCTTGAGAAATGTTGGAACGAATTGCATTCCAATTTCCTTTGGACCGGGTTAAATGGGTGGCTTCCTTATCTTCTCCCTTTGATGGGCCCCTTGGTTACCCTTACTTCTCCGATTCCTCAGAGAGCGAGCGAAGGTGGTCTAATTGATGGTGGTCAAATAGCAATATGCAGTCCTGCAAGACTGTGACTGGGATACATATTCTGGCCATGGGCCCTACCAGGTTGTGCGGGTTTAGGGCGATCTCTCTCTCTCTCTCTCTCTGCCCACCCCCACTACTGAAGGGCCCACCAGCCCTGCAGGTAAAAATGCCAGAAGTGCTAGGGTGGTAGTCAATGATGGGTAAGACCCCCAGGAGGGGGCAACCTAAGACAGGCACACCCTCAAGTAGGGCATATACCTGCTGATAAAAAGGGGAAATGCTGGGCTTCAACATGCAATGCATTGAGAGTGTTACATCAGAAAGAGGAACTCATTTGCTGAAACCCACCTCCTGAGGACACATGCAACCAAAATGGCTCCTGACACCCTACTCACGGGCATCACCTTGAGGTCGTAATGCCTCTTCCGACCGCCTGATGGGATAGGTTAAATATACCTTCCACCCTTGTGAACAGCTCATGGTCCTCATTGCTGCATATGGAACTGCTTCGCCCCTTGCTGACCTTTCCTTTTATTGGTTCCCTTACTCTTTATAACTGCACGCATTTCCTCAATAAACAAGTTCCGGCTGCGACTGTTCTCCCAGACACATCTGATTGTCTTCCTTAGGGAGGGCTGGGAACAGGCAGTCAGCCGACCCTTGCCTCTCTTGGCTGCCTTGGTTGGGGCGAGTTTCTCTCCTTCTCCCCTGCAGGTCAGGGGGAACACGAGAGGCCAAAAACCCCAACAATTATGATTTCCTGAGGGACATTGATTGTGGGGCATTTGGTGAGGTTAAACTAGCTTGCCATCGCCTCACTGGGGCGGAGGTGGCAGTGAAGGTTTTGCCGAAATTTCTGGAGAACCTGCCAGTCCTCTCTGAACCACATATGCTGAGGAGCCTGGAGCACCCCAACATGATCTAGCTACTTCAGGTTATTGGAACCCTGAAGAATCTCTACATAGTGATGGAGCATGCAAGTGGGGGACAGCTACTTCAGCACATCACAAGTGCTGGCATGCAGGATAAAGAGCCCCAAATATTCTTCAAGCAGATAGCCTGTGCTGTGGCATACTGCCATGAGAAGGGCATAGTGCACCATGACCTGAATGCAGAGAACATCCTGGTGGATTCCAGAAGCAATATCAAACTCATTGACTTTGGCCTCAGCATTAGGTTCACACCTGGGCAAGTGCTGAGCAATTTCTGGGGTACACTCTCATACATTGCCCCTGAACTTGTTCTGAGGCAACCATATGAGGGTCCCCCAGTGGACATCTGGAGCCTGGGTGTTATTCTGCTTTTTAAGTTCACAGGGAGACACCCATGATAGAGATATGCTGAAGGTGATCAAGGGTGCAAGGTACCACATCTCTCACTTTGTTCCCACCCAAGCACAAAAGCTCATCAGCAAAATACTGGTAGTGAATCCCAAGAAGTGGCCCACAGCCAAGCAGATATTGCAGCACCCATGGCTGAGGCAAGGTGAGGAGTATTTACCCCATCCCACTGAGGCCCTCTCCAAACACCCATACCCCACAATACTGACCATCCTTTTTGACATGGGTTATGATCCATACAAAACCTGGATCTCTCTGGCCAAGAGAAAGTTCAATGCAGCCATGCCTACGTACCTAGTTCTGTAGCACCAGAAAAGCCAGGGGAAAGGTTGCATGTTCCAGAAGGCCCTGCATCAGAGAGTTGGGATTCACCCACACCCTGATCTTTCCAATTTTCCTGTGCTCTGTGCCAGTGAGCCTGCCCTTCACACTTTCCTCTTGCCCTGTGAGCATCAGCTAACTGAGGAAGCCAAGAACTTGAGACAGAAAGGTATCAGGAGGGCCAGCTGCCTGCCATTCCTCTCCGCTTCATATTTTCAAAGACCTCCACTCCTTGTACAGCCACCCAGAGTGACCCTATGTCCTCCTTGCCAGAGCCTGGAATGACCCACAATCAGCAGGTGGCAGCAATAGACAGCAATGCCTCCCAAGATACATCCCCTGGGCAACCCCATGACAATAGAAGGTGCTGGGAGAGGGTGACCAGTAGGATGGCTATCTGTTTCCAAAGACTATGCTGTTGTGTGCCACCTGCCATCAATAAAGTGGTTCCTCTGTAAGAAAAATACACTAGATTCATAAACAGTGTAATGGACAGCCAGAGGACCCTGTACTCTGTGGTTTCTGACAACAGGCATCAGTTATGTAGAGATTAAACAGCTGCAGGAGCAAGATGTGCAATCTACCTCAAGTTTCTCTGCATTGTTCCAGGAGCCTCCACTGCCATCACCTGTGAGATACATTGGAGACAGTTTTCCCCAGGCTCTGCATACTGACTTTCTTTTCTCTGACCTTTCTGCCATTGTTCTGAGATGTGTCTTAATAAATTTGTTTCAAATTGTATAATAAAGTCATTATTTCAAAAATTAACAAATGGGTTGTATAAATAAAAGGATAAGTCTCTTGGTGAAGATAGGAGCCCACCAGCCATCCTCTCCAACTCCTGGACCACAATGCCTCCCTCTCCTGTTCAGTGTAGATACTCATTTGCCTTTCACCAGAATAGATGAGGACTCATTAGGCAGAATAGGTGGAGACTCATTGGCACTGAACCAGTGTATTCACTGGCTTTGATGTAGAGCAGACAGACTTGCTTCCCTTCACCTAGTGTGGATGGAGACTCTCTCCTTGATGCAGTGTAGACATGACTTCCTTTTAGCTGGTGACCTTTGCCAGAGGAATCCCTGAAATGTGTGGATATGGTGGATTGCAACTGTTGGAGAAATCATGTAGAGAAGGCATGGATGACCCAAGAGTGTTCTATGGTGTCATCTTCATTATACTGTGTGCAGGGAAGAGAGAGGTGGGCCATTGGGCAGTGGCAGGCCTGTGTGCAGCAGTGGCTGGGTGCTTCAGCACCTTCAGTGCAGCCTGCCTACATTCCTGGCTATTGCCAATGGTAGTTGAGAGGCCAAACCATCTAAAGGATGACATTTACTTAAAAGTAAAGTGCACCAATGTGGACTTGCCCTTATTTAATACAATTTTGAAGCCAAATGTACACAAATGAAACCTGATTATGGGAGGCTTTGGGCACCTTCCATTTTTGACATCTGCACAGTGCTGGGACACAGAGCAGCTCTGATGGCAGCTTCCTGTGCTTCCCTTACAAATCATAAGTGGATTTTAAAAATGTATGTCACTTTTTGCCATTTTCTCCAGAAATTTTGCACCTCCTTGGTTAGGATTCATTCTTATGTTTTTGAAGTTATTTTGATTAGGAGAGTTTTCCTCATTTCCTTGTCAACAGATTCATTATTGGCATAAGGAAAGTGATTAATTTATGGGTTGATATTTGTATCCTAATAACTTGTGACTTTTTTAGATGATATAGAGTTACAATTGAGGGGGAAACATTATCAAACATTCAAGAACAAATGTATATATACTTAGTTATCGAGGGCTAATGCCGTGTCATGGATGCCCAGCTTGGGTTCCCCATGTTGCTGTTTCCTCCAGAAGAACCCCTGAGTTAAATGGATATCTCATGGAGTTGAGAGATCACCTTCTGAGATGTTTCCCCTATATTCTCATCCTCCAGTCTCCTAGGAACTTGTGAGTTTTTAAAACACTTCTTGAAATCTGTGGAGTGGTATTCTGTTTCTAAAAAAGGATCATGTCATTATCAAACAGATGGCTTGACTCTCATTTTCTTTTTTGTATTCCTTTAATTTCCTTTTCTTGCCTAATTGCTTTGGCTTGAGTTTAAAGGTCTATGTTGAATAGAAGTGATTAGAGTGCACATCCTTTTCTTGTTCCTGCTTTTATATAAAATAGTTTCAGTTGTTCTCCAGTCAGTGTGGATGATGTTGGTCTCATAGCCTTTATGATGTTGTGAGCACCTTCTATCCCTAGTTTCTGTAGTGTTTTAATAATGAATGGATGCTGGACTTTCTCAAATGTATTTTCTGTGTCTATCAATATAATGCTGTGATTTTTTTCCTTAACTTTGTTTATTGGTGAATTATATTCTATGATTTGTGTATGTTGAACCAACATTGCATCACTGGGATGAAATCCACTTGATCATGGTGCACTATATTCTTAATGTTTTGTGAATGTGGTCTGTCAATATTTTATTTTTGCATCTGTGTTATTCAAGGATAGTGGGCTGAATTTTCCTTTACCTTAAGTTGTCTTTGGTATCAGTGTCACACTGGCTTCATAGAATGAATTTGGCAGTGTTTCATACTTTTCTATTTCATGGAGGAATTTGAGGAAGATTGCAATAGTTCTTTAAATATCAAGTAGAAATTGACTTTAAATACACCTGGTCCTAGGCACATTTTTAAGAATTTTAATAGCTCCTTCAATTGTATTACTTGACATTGGCCTGTTAAAATGCTTTATATCCTCATAGTTTTATATAGGCAAGTCATATTATTCTAAGAATCTTTCAATATATCAATATATTCACAATATTCTAGCTTATTTCAAAATAATTTTTCAAAATAATTTTAACTGATCCTCTGGATTAGTTTTTCTGTGGGGATATCTCCTTTTTCACTTCTAATTTTGTTAATTTGAGACTTCCCTTTCTCTTAATTAGTTCAGCTAAGCATTTATTATTATTGTTAATATTATGAGAAAATGAAATATTTATATCATTAATCCTGTGTATTGTTTTGTATACTCAATATTCACTAAGTTTGGCTCTTATTTTAATTATTTCCTCACTTCTGCTGATTTTGGAAAAAGTTTGTTCTTCCCTTTTCTAAGGGCTTTAGGTGGAGCATAAGTTTATTTAGTATCTGTGTGTGTGTGTGTGTGTGTGTGTGTGTGTGTGTGTGTGTGTGTATACCAGGGATTTAACACAAGGATGCTTTACCACTTACTCTCATCTCCATTGTATTTCTAATTTTATTATTTTTTAATTTTGAAACAGGTCTCACTAAGTTGCTTAGAGTCTCACTAATTTGAGATTGGCCTTGAACTCATGATCCTTCTGCCTCTCCTTCCTGAGTCTCTAGGATTACATGCATGCACCACCACACCTGGCTGGAGTCTATTTTTTTTTAATGTAAGCCCTCAAAGCTACAGATTTCATACCGTCCCAGAGACTTTTATTGTTGTTACATCTCTGGTTTCATTTATTTCTAAGAATTTTTATATGCTCTTTTATTTTATGATCCATTTTTTTAAAATTATTATTCTGTCTCCATATGTTATGTATTTCACATTGATTTTATTGCTGATGATTTCTAGTTTCACTATGATCTGATAAAATATGCAGAATTGTATCAATTTTATTTTATATTTGCTAGAACTTACAGTATTACATAGGATATGGTCTTCTTTGGAAAATATTCCATGAGCTGATGAAACGAAGGTAAATACTGCTGTTTTTGTATGAAATATTATGTAGTCTATTTCATTTACAGTATTATTTAAATTCCCAATGCCATATTGGTATTATGTTTGAATGATCTATTAGTCAGTGTTGTTTTCAAGTCTCCCAGTGGTAGGGTGTCTCTGATTTAATGTCAGGAAGGGTTTTTTAATGTAATCATGTGTACTAATATTTAAGGCATGTATATATTTACTATCATTACATCTTTTTATGGATTACTATCTTTTCCAGTATATAGTGAAGTTTTTTGTCTCTTTTTTATTAATTATTGTTTGAAATCTCCTTTGTCATCTATGAGAATAGCCACTACTGATATTTTTAGGAGTCCATTTAGGTGGAAATTTTTTTCCATTCTTTTACCTTCAGTCTGTGGATATCTTTGCCTATGAAATGAGTCTCTTGCAAACAGAGTTATGTGTTTTAATTGGAGAATTAAGAGTATTTACATTCAATGTTATTATGGATATGTGTTTGTGGTCTCATGCCATTTTTATTTATTGCTATATTTAATTCTTGATTTTGATTTACTGGACTGTTCTACCAATCTTCATCTACTTGGGAGCTTTAGATTTTATTTTTGGTTCCTCTGTACAAAGTTTATCTTTGAATATTCATTGAAGTACTGGTTTGGTGGCTTTGAATTCTTTTAGTTTATATTTGACAAAGAAAAATTTTTATCTCCCCATTAATTTTGGAACAGAGCTTAGGAATCTTGACTGCAATTGTCTGTAGAACTTGGAATATCCCATTCCATGCCCTCCTTGACAACAGGGTCTAAGCTGAGAAGTGAGAGTTGAGCCTTATGGTTTGCCTCCTCATGGAACCTCTCACAAATTTTTTTTTTTTAAGAGAGGAGAACTGAGAGAGAGAGAGAAAATAAATTTTTATTGAGTTTTTCACATGGTTTTTGTTGCTCTGACACTTAGTTGTGTACGTGGTGCTGGGATTTGAACCCAGGTACTTGCACATGCCAGGCAAGCACCGTAACCACCAAACCACTGCTTCAGCCCACCTCTTACAACTTTTAATATTTTTCCTTAAATTCTATTTATGGCTTTTTGATTGTGCAGGTGCTGGTTAATTTCTCTTCTGATATTGTCTCATTGGGGTGTGCTATGCTTTCTGTTTCTTGATATCTATCTTATTTCTGATATGGGGAAATTTTTCTGTTACTATCTTATTGAAAAATGCTCTTAAAGACTTTAGCTTGTATCTCCATGTTCTATTCTATGCCAATGACTCTAAAGTTTGTTTTCTTGATCCTGCCCCAGAGTTTCTGTATAGTCTGATTATGTACTTTTATTTGTCCCTTTATTGCATACTGAATATTTATATTCATATTCACTGACTTCAAAGTCTGGAATTCTGTCTTCATGGACTGATGTTCTATTTTCTACACAATCTAATCTGTTGGTGATGCTTTCAAATAAACTTTTAACTTGATTCATTTTGTCTTTCATTCCTAGGAGTTCTGATTGATTTCTTTTCCATCCTCTTTTTCTTTATTGAAATGGTCATTCATCTCCTTTGTTTGTACTGTTAAGTTGTTTCATAGGTCATATTTTACTTGATTGAAAATTTTAACAATCCATTTTTTCTAAGATTTCTCTCGAATTTCACCTACTTCCATATCTGTGGGATCTTCATTGGTGGATTGTGAATTTGTGTTGGGAGATATTTATTTACCTGTTTTCTCATGTTTTCAGAGGTCTTTAAATTGTGCATAAATTGAGATGGATTCCCCTTCATATTTTATATGTATTATCTTTTGCAATTTTTTTTTGATATGAGAGTTCTCTTTCTTTTTTATATATGAGTAGATGTCCAGGGGTGGAACATGAAGAACCCACTGGTTGTTCCTCCTTGGGGTCTGGTTAATGGTTTAAATTCTTTTTCACTCCAAAGTCTAAGTCATGAAGTAATTTTGTGGTTGAGGAGGGGCTTGATGATGTGAAGGGTAAGATTTGCCTTTACATGGTTTAATTGTGCATATTTCTCTGTAGCAGGAGCTCTAATATGTGAGCTTGAAGTGTTTCAATCACATTCAAGCCCCTGTTAAAGAAAGGGGAAAGCTGGGAGTAGCAACAGATGTAGAGTCTTAAGATAAATGTTGATGACTACTTTGACATCTATAACACCAGTTGTGGCTTCTATAGGAAGGGAATGGTTAGCATTTAACATCAACCAAGATAATAAAAAGCTGTGAATTAAGTCAGTCATTTAACGATAGCTGTTTACTATGTTGTCCACAATATTAGTAATCATAATAACATGAACGGGGTAGAAATTTCATGAACTGTATAATTCCGTTATGTTTTAGGTTTGCAGTTTCTTGCATAAATAAAAAATAATTAGAAAACCTAGGAAAAGTTAGATATAGTTAAAAAGCAGACGTAGGAAAGGAAGTTGATAAGTAGCATATTTCAAATGTAAAGAAGAAACAAAAAATAACTAAAGGCAATAAACAAGAGAGAAAATGGGAACAGGAAATTTTGGCTCTTGTTTGAGGAAAATATTGAATAAAAAGCATTAAAAGGGACAAAAACCAAGGTGCAACAAACAGGCAAATATAAGATCAAAACAGCACAAAACCATGTATGATTATATTCCAGCTATATCAAATCTAGGATAAGTAAAAAATAGAAAAAGGAAAGCAGTTAAAATTAACACAAAATTATATAAATATATGTATTTTTCTTCAGATCTATTCATATCATGAAAATATCCTCTCACAAAATCCTGAAGAATAGAAAAAGTAAAATATACATAAAATGAAATCATATTTGAAAATTTAAGTTCAAATTTAGAGGAGTCAAAAAATAAACAGTAGTAAAATGGGAGGAATATGGAGGAAAAAATGAGAAGTGAAAGAAAAAAATAGATAAAAATCTTAATCAAAAATATAGGACTTGCTTCCACTGAGGTGGCCAAAACTGTTGCCAAATTTGAATTTATACTATTTATGTTTATTTTTGTCTTGTAATCCTTGGGACGAGGACTGGGATTTAAGTCCAACATCTGTGTGCACTTCACTAACCTGCAAGCAGCCTTTGTTTCTAGGAGTCAAAGCTTGTATGAGATCTCAACTTCCAGTCATTCAATGTAGAATGGGATAGACTGGGGAGTGCTGACAAATTATGTATCACTCTAGTGGGGTTGGTGTAGAATTTTAAATCAGAATTTCCAATATTTGGGTTTTAGTCTTGGTGAAAGTTTGGAACTCTGTGGGCATTTGAGATTTGATCCATACTTCCTTCTTTAGGGGTATGCAGGTCTTTCCAGGATGTCTGAATCCCTACTATTATGGTTTGAATATAAGTTGTCCCCCAAAACTCACATGTGACAGTTTGGGAAGGCTAAGGTGAAATGATTGGATTATACAAGTTTTGGCCCTATCAGTGAGTTAATCCCCTCCCCTGATAGGGATTAACTGGCAACTATAGACTGATAGGGTATGGCTAGAGGAGGTGGGTCATTGGGGGTGTGCCTTTGGGGTATATGTTCTGTATCTAGTGTGGAGTTTCTCTCTGCTCTGCTTCCCAATAACACCTTGAGCTCTCTGCTCCCTAGAGCTGTGCTTGTCACCATGATGTGCAGCCTCAGCTAGAGCCCCACAGAAAGGAGCCAGCCTTCTCTGGACATAGATCTCAGAAACTGTGATCCCCTAAATAAAAATTTTCCTCCTAAAATTGTTTGTGTTGGGTCCTTGGGTCACAGCAGCATAAAAACTGGCTAATACACCTAGTCTCTGATAAAATACCCTGTTAGGGTTTTGTAGTTTGGATGAAATACGTCCCCCAAAAGCTCCTGTGTAACATTGTGAAGGCTGAGGTAAAATGATTGGGTTATAACATCCTTAACCCAATCAGTGAGTTAATGGTTCTTGTAAGGTTTAGGGTCACAGCAATGTAAAGGCTGACAAAAACATAAGGCACTAAAAATAAACCTCAACAGGTTTCACCTTCACTGATAAGTATACAAATTGCCTTGTATCTTCCCTGGAGTGCAAATGCACCTCTGTGCCCTCTATAGGCATCTTCCCAATAGTTCTTGTGTTGTGCAAGCAAACTGAAAACTTTCTCACTTTATGTGCAGAGCCTGTATGGTACAGGTAAAATTTTTCTTGTTATTTCATTCAGTGTGATCCAAGTACACTCAGGGAATCATAAAGGTGACTGGGCTGCACTTCTAGATGATTCCTTCATTGCCACCCCTAAACGTCTTCTGCTCCCAGAAATCCTAGTTCCCATGAACTATCCACTCCTGGGATGAGTGTTTTTGGGGTGGTTTTCACGGAATCACTTTCCCCACTCACTGTATCCATTAAGGTCAGCCTTCCTGTCTAATCCACATGCTCCCTCTAGCCATTGTTTTAACACATTTATGAAGAAAAGCTATCACCTGTCCTTATTAAGCTATTCCAAGAAATTGAAAAGGAGGGAACTCTCGCAAACACTTTTTATGAGGCAAACATAACTCTGATACCAAAACCCAACAAAGACACATCAAAAAAAAAAAAGAAAGAAAGAAAGAAAAGAAAACTATAGACCAATATCCTTGCAAACATTTAATTCTGGAAAATTTATGAATATATATATATAACACCACCCATTCAAGTTTAAAACACCAGAGAAACTCATGACAGAATGAACTTACCTCAACATTATAAAGCCTAACATGAAAAACCTGAGAACAAAATAATACTAAATGCAAAAAAACAGAATTTCTATCTCAAACCAGAAGCAGGAGATGTCCTCTCGAACCACTCCTATTCAAAATAGTCCTTGAAACTGTAGACAGAGCAATCAGACAAGTGATAGAAATTAAAGGGATAACAAACAGGAAAAGAAGTCTGTTTCCTGATGACATAATCCTCTACTTAGAAGACCAAAAAAAAAACAAAAGTTGACCAGATGTCTTCGAGATGATAAAAAAAATTATTAAAGTAGCAGAACACTGTATGAACACACATAAATCAATTACTTTTCTATATTCCAGTAATGAATCTGCTAAAAGGGAAGTTAGGAAAGCTATTCTATTCACAGTAACCTCAAAACATTCAGAATTAATTTAATGAAGGTGATAGATATAAACAGTAAACTGTATTGAAGAAAGCAACCCCTATCAAACCCCAGTTCTTGTGGTCAAGTAAAAAATATTTCATGCATGTCCCTTAAAGTAACATGCAGTAAGTTTATTAGAAGGAATAACAAAGGGGATACTCTCAAGGGAGAGAAAGGATGTTGCAACCTTCATTATTGCTACTATACAGGGTAAGGTTTTCAGTGTTTCTTGACTGGTTCACATTATTATCCTCATAATTTCATCCTCTTAAATTCATTTACAGTTCTGATCAGAGCGTGCACATGAGAAAATTCAGTGAAGCCTTACTTATTCTACAGAGAATTCATACTCCCTACTTTTCCTATTTTTTCATTAGAAGATAGTATTTTTTAACCATTATGAAAAAAAAGTGCTGTTCTTCTCCTTGTTCTCTATTAGACAGTATCAGCCTCCCTGTGAGATATTTTGGATAAGCTACGTAAAATATAAGTGAAAAGATTATATTATGTTCAAATTTTAGTTAAAATGAAAATGTTGTGAACCATAATCATGAAGTGTTATACAATTTCCTTTTGACAAATACACCCATATGTCAATACACACACAGAAACACACACACACACACACAATCTGTGTGTATTCGCACTTATATGATATACATATATATCAAATTCAAAATATTCTTTCAGTTCTCATTAGATATGATAGCTCTCAAATTCAAAATTATTTCTTGAGAATATATAGTAGTATATAAAATGATATGATTAAGTTCCTGTGAGTAGAAATTTCATAGAGAACAACCCTTCATCTGCATTTTCTACAATGGCAAATGAGCCCAATGGCATGCTACAGATGACCATTCATTCCGTACCTTAACATATACATGCCAAATACCATTTAGAAACTGGAAAGAGTTTACCCGAGCATTATTTCAATAGATTAACTAGGGTGCAATTTTAATTTCCAAAAAAAAAAATACATTTCAGTTCTTATGACTCATTGTATTGGTAAATGTAGGCCACAAAAGTGCAATTACAGGGCTGCAGTGGTGGCTCAGCCATTATAGTGCTTGTCTGACTCATGTGAGGACATGAGTTTGAACACCAGCACCATGTACCCAAAGAAGTGTCAGAGCAACAAAAGCCACATGAAAACTAAATAAAATTGATGCTTTCTCTCTCTCACTGTCCCTCTCTCGCTTTATAAAAAAAAGTGTAGATATATAATTTCAATGAATACTCATCAAATTTAATAACAGGGCTAAAAATAAGAAATAAAATAATAGTAGGAAAAAACAGGAAAAAGTAGGGTGAAAATTAATAAAATTATGTTATCAGAATTCTCCCATAATAGTTCAGCCAAAAGACAAAACAAAAGAATAAAGGCAAAAAAGACTAAAATGATGGAAGCCATTTTATCAAAGAAATTGTAGCAAAATTAAAGAAATCAAAAACCAACCATGAAAACTAGTGGTTCAGGCTCCAGCTCTTGTTTTTATTCTCCATACATCAGGCAGCAGGAAGGCATGAGAGTGCAGGGAGCTATCTTCCACTTTCACTAAATTGCTTTTCCCCAAATTTGCTCATCCTTCCTTGATGAGTTTCTCTAATAAGATTTGACAGACATGGCTAAACCTACCTGCAAGGGATACACTTATCATTAATAAATTTAAGATTATTTATTAATTCTGAAGAATAACCATAATGTGAAATAGATGAATGCAGGTGTATCATTTTTGAAATTATGCACACCTTTACTGAGTTCTGAATAAAATCTATGTACTTACAGAATGTGAACACTGAATGATGATCTACAAAAACTGCACTTTTTGTGGGGTATTAACATTATATATTGAGATATCATTACTATTAAAGCTTCATCTTCTGTAAAACAGATTATCATATCAAATATATTATTAATATGATTATTAATAAAAGAAATAAACAGAGATGGCAAAATAAGTCCAAATTACCTCCTCTATGTGTAAGTATTTATTTATTTAATTTTTTCTTAAAGAGAAAGGGAAAGAGAAAGAGAGAATCAATTTTATTTATTTTTTCATCTGGCCTTTTCTTCCCCAACATTTAGTCGTGTATGTGGTACTGGGATTTGAACCCAGGTCCCCATGCATGCCAGGCAAGTGCCATAACCACTGAGAAACTTCTTCAACCCTATATTGTAAGAATTTAAAATACTTTATAATATTTCTCTTTTACATTTAAAATTGTACATACCTGTTTTCCTAAGGAAACCTGAAGGATTAATTACAGATTTTCAAGAGGTATAATGAATGGTTGGGTAGTTTGGAAGAAGTTGTAGACTTCCTAGGGCTATATATAGTCAGAAAACTTACAAGAATTTGAGGAACTAGATTTGGTATTTTTATTACTGATATTAAGAGGGATCACTGAGTTAATGACTCCGGTGTGATAGAAAAATGTTTTTGGATATTAAGAGGTTAAGGAATGGATAAGGAAAGTATTGCGATATATTTTACATGTGAGTAATAATAATATCATTAAGTTTAATGAAAGGAGGATGAGATCTAAAAAGTAGAGTTCAGAATATAGGTGGCAACCACAGAGGGAACTACTGAATGGTATAATCCTTTGATATTGGTGTTAAATGAACTGTGAGGAACATAGAAAAATAATTTGGAGAGTAGGATGAATCCTATAACTCACAGCAAAGACCTGACTGAAGTGAGTTAAGGTGGGGAAAATCTAATATCTACTTAGATCCTTGCAGAGAATGTGGTTCTTCCTCAGAATCTTATATAAATAGAGAAAAAAAATGTGAACATTCATAAAAACTGGCTAAAGCTAAGGAGGAGCTGCCTATAATAGCCCATATATCTTAGTTATGGTGTTTATAAATCATTATGGGCTTTAGAATTGGTTGACATAAGAGGAGCTGACTGGAAATTTCAGTTTCTGGTCAAGATATCAGTAAAAGGAGAAGTAGGGAAATTATCAAATTTCCCAATGTACTAATATGAGTATTTCAGGCCTCTTGTTTCCAGAGAATACTACCAAGACACTAGTTAACTAATAACTCCAGAGAAAGAACTAATCTGCAGTCTGAAATGGTAGGAGTCACTTAGGTAATATCACTATACTAAACATACATTGATTTTTATTTATTCTTATTTTTAAAGTGGCACATCAAAATGGTACATACTTACAGGATATTGTACCATTTATGGGAAATTGAAACATATCTCCTCAAATATTTGTCATTTCTTTGGGGTGAAATCACTGAAAATTGTCTCTTTCAGCCTTAAATATACAGCATGATATTGTTGTCTATAGTCATCCATTTATTATGCAATAGAACAACAGAATTAATTTCTTTTGTCTGAACATAACTTAATGCCCATTAACTAACCTTTCCACATTTTACCACCCAACTGTCATTCCATCCTCAACTTCAACTTTTTTTTTTTTTAAGAGAGAGCGACAGTGAGAGAAAGAGAGAATCAATTTTATGTAGTTTTTTGTGTAGCCTTTGTTGTTCTGACACTTAGTTGTATCTGTGGTGCTGGGGTTCAAACTTGTGTCCTTATGTCTGCCAGGCAAACGCCATAACCTCTGAGCGATTATCTTGAGAAAGTCTACTTAGGTCTATAGTCTTTTCTTTAATTAGATAATTACTTTCTGTGTTGAATTATTTATGTATTTTATCAACCCCCTGTCGGGTGTATAGTGTGTAATTATTTTCTGTGATTTTGTAAGCTGTCTCCTCACTCTGTTGATTATGTCCTTCATTGTGAAAAAGCTTTTTAGTTTGATATAATCCCATTTGTCTAATTTTGCTTTTGTTTCCAAAAAGTTTTCAAGTCTAATAAAGAAATATCCTAACACATTCCAGTGATCTGAAGCATTTCCCATGTGTTTCCTTTTAATAGTTCACGGGTTTCAGGAACTACATTAGAGTATTCAATCATTCTGAGATGAATTTTTAACTGCTGAGAGAAAGGTCTATCATCATTCCTTTGAATGTTAATATTCACTTTCCAAGCACCATTTTCTGAAGATACTGTCTTTTTCTTCATGTATGTTCTTAGACCTTTGAAAATCAGTCGCAAATACGGGTTTACATCTAGTCTTTATATTCTGTCCCCTTGGTCTATTACTGATCTTTAAGCTCATTCTATGCTTTACACATTACTGTAGCTGTCAATGTTTTCAAATCACATCATGTAATATTCTCTGCTATGTACTGTTTGCTAAAGACTGCATTGGTCAGTTGCTTTTTTTTTTTTACATTTTTTCAAGAAGTTTAAGATAATTTTTCCAGTTTTGTCAAGGATGTTGTTGACATTTTTATGGGGATTGCACTGCGTCTTGAATTTAAAGGTCATTTACAAGTAAATTCATGGTTGTAGATATGAAAATTTGAAGCTATTTGAAAATCTTGCCATATATGTTTAGAATAGGAATTAAATTACTAGAGAGGTCTTGAAAGAGAGAAAAAGTTAGTAAAACAAAGCAGACACTGATGAGAATACAGAAGCCCTACAACCAAAAGAGAAGCAATGGAGCCAACTTCCTAATTCCCCATTTAAAATGTCATGATATGGAGATTCTCCATCTGAAAATCAACATGGGCACTCACTAGGGTCTGAGAGATAGACAGTATGGGAGGCATATACACAGCCCTGAAAGGCAGCACTGCTATCACCAATTCCAGCACAAAATCTATACCTCCATGATACCAATATCATTTCCTTGAAAGACCTTTTGGGTGTTATCCAGTATTCAACCTCCTTTGCTCTTAATATACAAAATGCCTGCTTGCCACTAATAACTGGTGACTAGCAATATAAGGCTAGGTAGCACACTGAATCTGTGCAGAGAAAGAATGGCTTACATTGGCTGCCAATACAGGGCAAATGTCACGTCAGCAGCCAAGAAAAGCTCTTGAAGGGATGGATGTAGTTGTCCTTCATTGACTTCCTAGGTAGGAAACTTGTTGAGTCTCTCTAGAGGTAGGATGAGAGAATTAAACCCGTTATTATTGATATCTCATCTTAAAATTGTTAAAAATGTTGTACAATTATTTTATTTCTTAAACTCCTAATGGTATCAGAAAATAGATTTTGATTCTTCATTTATCTGTTCCTGAACTTTGACACAAATAAAATTAGCATTTTCAGATTTTGCAGTTCTCTGACATAACAATGTATGGCATGAAGTAAACTTATTCCTAGAAGATAAATTTCTTACTAGGATAACATGCTGAATAACAGTGAGTGTATTGGTACACATAACTCAATAACAGATAATTCTGTTAGTTACATATTCTTTTCTAAAAGCCAGGTATAATAGTTTCTTTTTCTAGATACACTACATGTGTAAAAGTTTTATTTAAAGAAGGATGATAAAAATTTTGATATACTCACAAGAACTGATGTTTCTTTTTTAAAAAAGATACTGTGTAAGTCTGGATGGTAAGGTGTTTTCTTTCTCTTATTTTTAATTTATCTGATGCTGATGATTGATCCCAAAATCCAAGGGATGCTAAGCACACACTTGACTACTGAGTTGCATCCTCAGTCCATTGTTTTGCTTTTTTAATCCAAAATATAATACTACAATTTGGTTCAGAAAGTTGAAAAAAGGAAACTTTTTTATATCAAATGTTTTCAGTCTCTAAAGATATAGAAGCCTGAATATTAAAGGTTCTTCCATTCTAAGCTCCAAAGCAGGTATATTCTTTTCATAAAACAAAACATATCTAAGCAAGATATGGTAGAGAAAAGGAGAATATTTTTCAATAGAATAACAGTACCTTATTTCCCAAGCAAGTATTTGTCCATCATGAACAGAAGCATGTTGGCATCGCTTGCCACATTAAGACATAAACTGTATAAACACATTGAATATATACAGGATATTTGTATGATAAATACCTATACAGTTTTTCTCAAGTGTTCTTCTCAACACACAAATTAACCTGACAGTTATTGAATATTTTACAGAATCTGAAATTTACCATATGTTAAATTTAACATTTAACATAATTTGATTTCAGAAACCCTTCCCACCTTTTATTGTAAGTTTCTATAGTTTTCTTTAATGACAAATCTCAGGGAAGCTGGCTGATTAAGTATGTTGATAGTTCAGTAAATGCCACTTTAGTAAAAAGTGCTTTATATGAACTTTATTTTTATAGTTTCTTTTTTTAAAAAATGAGAGAGAATGAAAGACAGAGAGAGAGAGTTCATGTTTTGGTTTTTCATCTGGTTTTTATTTTTCATCCACTTAAGTCCACTTAAGTGTGTTTGTGGTGCTAGTGATCAAACTGTTTTCTCACGTATATGCCAGGCAAATGCTCTAATGCTGAGCCACCTCTCCATTCCCATATACAAACTATAAATGGAAGCTTTGTGAAGAAATGGTGTGTGGCACACAATTCTTCCCATGAAATTCCTTTCACGTAGCATTATTTTGACAGAATGCTACTACTTCAATCATTTCTAAACCATCTTGAGAAGGGAGAGTCAGGGAGAGTGGCAGGGTTTTTTAACTGTCGGATGAGAACTTCATCACCTCTGCTTTGATTCCTAACTTTTCTGCTGAGAGGCCAGAAGGGTCTGGGTGTTGTAACTCTGTGATCCTTCCATTGTATTCATTTGTGGGCAAGTATTTCATAAAAGCCTTCAAAAATAAAACTTCTTCAGTTATGATTTTTCACATGTTTCACTGGTTTAACCAAGTTTCTTTATTACTCTGTCTTAAAAAACTACAGTAAGCACTTTTCAAATATCAAAATCAATAAGGCAATAAAAACCTATTTTATACTACAAGAGGTTTGAATAGAATGTTAAGTAATGTTAATCTTAAATAATTTCAAACAAGGCTATTATCAGACAATTTTATTGTAGTTTGTTCTGATCAATATCTGATTAAAATCATTAATGGTGAGCCTGATCATAGGATCTGTGAACTTTTATTTCTACACATAAAAGTTTTGTTTACAGTTAAGTGTTTACACATAACAGAAAAGGATGTTATCTCTATAATTATTTAAACTTATCATACATCTTAAATATCTCTTCTAGTACGTATCTTTTAGAATATGGGAAATTGACAGAATAACACATTCTGAAAGAAATTAGATCTATCTAAAAAATCAAGTGAACCAAAAATTTGTTAATAGCCTTTTGACCCTGAGTTTTTAACTTTAAGATAACGAAGAAGGGCTTGGTTTATACTTAGGATTTGACAGAGGAAATAGGTGAAATTGTATGTTATTGTGAGTGCCTTACTGTGGTATCATCTAAATTCAGCTACTTTAAAGGATTTCTATCAGTGTTGATAATCGTTTGTCACATTTATGAGAAAAAATTCAAGACACCAGTTAAAAGAATCAACCTAATCTAACTTTGATGAAGCTTGATGCTACTCAGAACTCATGTTAGTGAACTCTGTAGTTCCGTGACTGTTTTCAAAGTTGTTCTAATTAACTTTCAATATCTTCTAATACCTGTATGGACATATTTTTAAATATGTTATTTCTTTGTGTTGGTATGGATGCATACGGCATGGATTTTAATTTTTAATTTTGTTTTTGAAAACATGACGATTAAGCGATAAACTCAAGACAATTCTGTTCTACTAAATGCTGAGCTGGCTTTTTATTTCCATTGCGCATTGTTCAATAGTGCACTCACCACACCTGCCTCTCCTTTCGAGCTCCAACATATTTAATTTCTTGTCATCAGTATTTTCACAGCAGCAAAGGTGTGCTTCCATTCTAACACTTCCCACATTGTTCTGACAGCCTTTACAAATACGTGTGAGCCTGGGAGAAAAATGTGCATCCTTGAAACAGGTTTCCTATTATAGTTAATCCTTTTCTTTAATATTTTATAGCCTTTGCTGAACGTAATTCCTGATCATTTTGTTAGATCTCAGTGTATATTTTTGAAGTAAAGAGTGTAAACAAGGTGAAGTTCTGTAAAAGCAACTTGCTGTTGAAAATAAATGTATCCATTTGTCATTATGTATATACTCTATTGAAAGAGAATATGCAGAATGCTAATGTCAAAGTTGTTATAAGTAATTTTAATGTGTTTAAGTAAAATGGGTTAAAATAAATCAAACTGTGCATTAACTTAAAATTTCCATAATGGTGCTACATGATAAGGAAAAAGTTAAATTTTGTTAATTTGCATAATCTTTATAAAATATTAGCAATTTTTATGTTATCACTAAGAAGTCATTGACTATTAACTATTGCAAAGATATGTCACTTTCTTTTAGATTTTTTCATTAGAGCATTACAGTTCTACATAGTAGGTGGGCTCCTCTCAACAAAATCATAAATACATGGAATTAAATTTCAATTCACAATACCACCTTTTTCCCTTCTACCTCACTTCTTTGGTTCTCCTTTCTGTGATCTCCTGGTCTTCTTTTCATTCATCTATTTATTTATTTTCAACTCTCTTTTCTACTTACACATAAAGCTTAGATCCCTTTCAGTGTATTTATATATGCATACAACATGATTTTTAAATAAATTGTTGTGCATTTCATCCCTTTTCCCATCCCTCCACTCTCCCTTTCAATTTCCTTCTTCTGAACTACTGAACTTCCCTATATTGTTATTATATCTCATTCTCCCCTCCTCCTTTCTACTATGTCACTCTAGTGTCCACATATGGGAGAAAACTTTCAACCCTTGATTTTCTGAATGTGGCATATTTAACTTAGCATAATGTTCTCCAGTACCAGTAAAAGCCATAATTCCATTCTTATTTATGACTATGTAGAATTCCATTGTACATATATAGTACAGTTTTTAATCTATTTACCTTATGATGGGCATCTATGTTGATTCTATAATTTAGCTATTGTGACTGTTGCTGCTAAAATGTCAACATGGCCATATCACACATGTATGCTGATCTTTCTTTGTTTGTTTTTAATAAATACCAAGGAGTGGAATACCTAGTTCATATGATGGGTCCATTCCTAGGTTTTTTTCCTTTCTTTTTTTTTTCTTCTTTTTTTAGAGAGAGAGAAAAAGGAGAGAAACAATTATTTTTTAATTTAGTTTTTCATGCAGCTTTCATTGCTCCAATACTTCATTGTGAATGCAGTGCTGGGGTTTGAACTCACGTAATTGAGCATGCGGGGCAAGTGCCATAACCACCGAGCTATCACTTAAGCCCCCCATTTCTAGTGTTTTGAGGAATCTCCATACTGCTTTCCAGAGTGGTTGTATTAGTCTCCAGTTCTACCAACAACATCAAGTGTACATTTTTGCACACATCCTTACCAGCATTAATTATTCATGATAATTACCATTTTGATCAGAGTGACATTAAATCTTAGCATAGTTTTAATTTGCATTACTATGATTTCTAGAGATGTTGAACATTTTTTCACATATTTATTGACCATTATTTTTTTCCTTTGAAAAGTTTCTATTTAGCTCTTTTGTACATTTATTCATTACATTACCTGATTTTTTTTGGTGTAAATTCTGGATATTTATTTTTTCATTTTTGTAAATTCTGGATATTTATTCCCTATTGGAAGAGTAATCAGCCAAGATTTTCTCTCATTCTGTAAGCACTATCTTCACAATCTTAACTATTACCTTTGCTGTACAGAACCTTTTTTATTTCATGCTATTCCACTACTGACTCTTGGTTTTATATTTTGGAGAATCTTTTTAAGGAAAATAATGCCACCACCATTCTGACAGAGTATTGAGATTAAGTTTTCTTTTAGCACTTGCAGGGTTTCTTGTCTAAGTCCTAAATTTGTTATCCATTTTCACTTAACTTTTGTGATGGATTAGAGATAGTAATCCTGTTTCAGCTTTTTTTTCATATAACTATCCAATTTTCCCAGTATCATTTGTTTAAAAGGCTGTATTTTCTACAAAATATGCTTTTAGCAACTTTGTCAAGTATCAGATGGCTGTGTGTGGGGTGCATGTCTGTCTCTTCTAATCCATTCCGTTGATCTTCATGTCTATCCAGATTTCCATACTGGAAATAATTGCATTTGTATTTCAATGGATATTTCATTGAAATTGTATATTGCTTATTGTAGGATGGCCATTTTGCCAATATTAATGTTGCCTATCCACAAACATGAGAAGTCTTTCAAATCATCCAAGATCTTCTTCAGTTTATTTCTTAAGTGTTCTATTATTTTCTTTTTTTTACATTTTATTTATTTAAAATATTTTTTATTAGTTCGACATAGTGTTATATATTGGAGGGACTCATTGGTACATATTCTTGCATACATGGATATTGACATGGCAAGTTAAGGTCAATCCTAGTCTGGGATCTCCCATTCTTCATCCATTCCCCAATCTCATGTCTCTTCTGTAATACACCCATGCTATAATTGGAAATGAGTATATACATATATATATATTTTTTTGAAATCTATGAGTTTCTCTGCCTGCCTGTGTACATTAGGCTTCTCATGAATGTTCCCAGATTTATTGATAATCCTCCTTATGCCTCCTTCTTCTATACAGCTCTCTCCCGTCTCCTTCCACCATCATAGTTATGGTTCTCCCATTACTATAGTTTCAACTATGGTGAGTTTATTACTTAAACTTAGCTAAAGTTCATCCTGCCTCAGGTTTTACTCTAGCTTTCAAATATGAGAGACAATATTTGGCCTTTAAGTCTCAATGTTTGGGATATTTCATTCAGCATAATTTTTTCCATCTCCATCCATTTGGCTGCAAATGCCATGATATTGTTCTCTCTAATAGCAGAGTAGAATTACGTTGTGTATATATAGAGAGTTTTTGAATCCACTCATCCAGTGAAGGACATCTGGGTTTGTTCCATAATATATCTGTTGTAAATTGAGCTGCTATAAACATTGATGTAGGTGTGTCTCTGTAGTATGCCTATTCTAGCTCTTCTGGGAAAATACACAGGAGTGGGATAGCTAGGTTATAAAGTGGTAGCATCCATAGTTTTTTGAGTCTCCATACTGCTTTCCAGAGTGGCTGTATAAGATTGCAGTCCCACCAACGTTGTAATAATGTTCCTTTCTCCCCACAATCCCTCCAATATGTTATTGCTCATATTCAATTTCGCCACTCTGGCTAGAGTGAGTTGAAATCTCAGTGAAGTTTTAATTTGCATTTCTTTAATTACTAGTGATAAAGAACATTTCTCATATATTTATTGGCTTTTTGAAGTTCTTCTGTTGAGAAGTTTCTATTTAGTTCCCTAGGCCATTTAATGACTGGATTATTTGTGATTTTGGTAGTTTTTTGAGTTCTTTGTATAATCTGGATGCTTCTGCTGGAGGCATAGCAGGCAAAGATTTTCGCCCATCCTAAAGGTTCTGTCTTGACACTCTTGACTAATTCTTTCATTGTGCAGAAGCTTTTCAGTTTAATGGCATCCCACTCATTGATTCTTGGTTTAATTCTTGCTCTCTGGTAGCCTTGTTAAGGAAAGTGGGGCCTACACCAATGTGGTGGAGTATTGATCCATTTTTTTTCTCTAGCAATTGTATAGTTGCTGGTATAATTCCTAATTCTTTCATCCATTACAATTTTATTTTTGTGCAGGATTAGTGGTAAGAATTTAATTTCAATTATTTGCATATGGCTGTCTGTAGGGAGCTTGATTGTCCCCCGGGGGCCGATCAGGACGGGGGTGAGTGCCCACGGCTGGAACCCGGGTCCCCCCTCGTCCGGGGACCCCTTCCCTCCCAGCCGGGGAAACGAGGCAACCACACGCAGCTGATGGCAGCTCAGAATCCGTTTATTATTTAGGCACACGGGTTTATATAGAGGAGGAGGGGAGACAGCCAAGGAATCAATAATCCTTCTAAGGGAGTTGCCAGGTGTTATGTAGATTTCAGT